>PVIW01009110.1:0-54578 GCA_004026585.1 Noctilio leporinus | reverse complement strand
TAAGATACCACCTCACACCTGTCAGAATGGCAATCATCAGCAAATCAACAAACAACAAGTGTTGGCGAGGATGCGGGGCAAAGGGAACCCTCATACACTGTTGGTGGGAATGCAGGCTGGTGCAGCCACTGTGGAAAACAGTATGGGGTTTCCTTTAAAAACTAAAAATGGAACTGCCTTTTGATCCAGCCATTCCACTCCTTGGACTATACCCAAAGAAGCCTGAGACACCAATTCATAAGAACCTATGCACACCTATGTTCATAACGGCACTATTTACAATAGCCAGGTGCTAGAAACAGCCTAAGTGCCCATCAGTGGATGATTGGATCAAAAAACTTTGGTACATTTACACAATGGAATTCTATATGGCAGAAAGAAAGAAGGAACTTGTACCCTTTGCAACAGCATGGATGGAACTGGAGAATATTATGCTTAGTGAAATAAGCCAGTCAGTGAAGGACAGGTATCATATGTTCTCACCCATTATGGGACAATAATGAGCAAAACTAACAACAAGCAAAACAGAACCAAGTGTATGAATACAAGGAATAGGCCTGCAGTGGTCAGGAGGAAAGGGGTAGGGGGGAGGGGGGAGGCAGAGGCATAGAAGGGGAGCAGCTTAGACAAGAACCTAGTATAAAGGAACCATGAACATGGACAACAGGTGGGATTGACTTTGGGGGGAATGGGTGGGTGGGGAGGGGGACAGAGGGGAGTAAAAAAGGGATGGATGTAATACAACAACAATAAAATTAAAAAAAAAAAAGAAAGAAAGAAAAGTTCATCTAAGTGTGCTCCAGATTCTGAAGTCAAATTGAGTCTATTATTGCAGCAAATGGAGACTTTTTGAACAATTTAAAAAATAACTATATTTATATATTTACATATAAGAATAAATTTATTTCAAAATATAACTTTTGTGGTGTATTGTTTATTTTACTAAAATTTTGCCATTTATCACATGCACCCTGTATAATTAAGGCTCTGTTTAGCTTCTTAATCTCCATTTTTCAACACATCTGTCCTCTTCTATCTTTATCTTATTGACTCTCCAGGTATAAGCCATCATCCTGGGGCCTTCCTTTCCTATCACTTCATAGTTTGTCCCCATTGTGTACCAAAATTTTCTTCTTCTATCATTTACTCCCATGTTTCAAACAAACAAGACAAATTAGTCTATATTGAGACATTGAATCTTTCTGCTTTCAGACCTACTTCCATTCTAAGACCTATATTCCTAATAACTACTTATTTTAAGATTATATGTTTTTCGGAAGTTGAACCCCTTCTCAGTCTCAATATAGAATATTCTGGGTTTCAGCTTTCTCTTCCTCTTTTAACCTATCAACATGATCCCATCCATGGCATTCTTAAATTTGTTGAAATATCTTGTTCACTAGTGATGCATCCTTTCATTATCTTCACTCACATGAAATTTTACGTTTGTTTGTTGAACTTCTATTTCAGTGGCATTTCAGGAGAGAATAAAGGTAATATTTGTATTCAAATTCCAAGTACAACTTGAAGTTACTGTACAGCCATCAGACATACTGTCTTTGTATTTAACCAGCACCCAAGTTTTGGACATATTTTACTTTTGTTTTAATATTATAATTATTTGACTTCTTTATCTAGAAGAAAGAGGTTGGAGATTGGTTTAAGGGACCTGAAAGAATGAAAAGCTAAATGCCTAGTCCTAAGAAAAGTACATTTGGAAGTAATCAGCAGATGGAAAGTAAAAGTGGAGAGGAGATATAAGGGGACTGGCAGGTAATGGCAAAATACAATAAGAAAGAAGAAGAATATTAAACAATGAAAAATAGCCCTGGTTGGTGGCACAGTGGATAAGGCACCAGCCTACTAACCCAAAGGTCACTGGTTTGATTCCCAGTCAGAGTACATAAGGCACATAACCAGATTGCAAATCAGGTCTCCAGCCAGGTCTATAGTTTGGAGACATGTGAAAGGCAACCATACATTAATGTCTCTCTCCCTGTCTGCCTCTCTCTTCCCCTCTCTCTAAAAATAATAAATAAAATCTTAAAAAAAAAAGACTAAAAGGAAAGAAAAATAGAGGTAGAACATACCTGGGAACTCGATTCTTTCACAGCATTTATGAAATGGACATCTACTCCTAGACTCCTGAGGGTGAAGAAAAAAATCATATTTTTATAGTTCAGGAAATCAAAACCTGTGACTCCTGATAACAGAACAAAATGCTTAGGATAAAATTACCAGGTTAGATTTAATAGGTCAGCATAGATTCATCAGTTGTAACAAGTGTGCCAGTTGGTGGGGGGATTTGTAAGTGGGGAAGCATAAGTGGGCAGGAGTGTATGGGAAATCTCTATACCTTCCTCTTAGCTTTACTATGAACCTAAAACTGCTCTAAAAATTACTTTAAAAAAATCTACTTTAAAATACAGTAAAGTTTCTCAAATTTTTAACAATCATTACCACTTAGTTGGCTGCATGACAAGAATGGTGCAAGTCAGCAGCCAAAAACACTGAGAAAACCCAGTAAGCCTGCTGCAGAATTGAGTCTGCACAGAACTACTCTGTCCTCTATCCAATCTCAACCCCTTAATCTTGTCCCAGCCGAAAATCCAAATAAGAGTAAACATATCATTAACCCATTCCACATGCTAGGTAGGTAGTTTCCTTTAGTAACAGAAATCTAATGTATTTTCTTAAGTAAAAGATTGTTTATGATTAAAAAAAAAAAAAAGTATAGACTCCCATACAAAGAACTCTTGCAGGCTTTAGGTTAGAAAGTCATGTTGGAAGGGTAGAGCTAAGAGTATTGAGTGAATTTAGAAATTTGTAAAGCTTCTTGCCTCTAAATTTTGTCAATGTTTCTTATTACATCCATACAAATTAAAAAAAAAATATTTATTATTCTTGGAGAGAGGGGATGGGAGAAAAGCAGAGAAGGGAGAGAGTATGGTGTATGTATGGTGGCCTTTCACCTGCCTCCAGCTTCAAACCTGACTGGAGACCTGGCTTGCAACCTCATTATGTGCCCTGGCTGGAGAATTGAACGAGAGACCTCTGGGTTCGCAGGCTGGTGCCTTATCTACTGTGCCACCAGCCAGGGCTCAAAATTTTTTAATTAAAAAATTATTTTTTCCATCACCGTGTATCCCCCCATACTTTCACTTCCATCCACTCCTCCCCCTGCCAATTATCACACTGTTGTCCATGTCCATGAGTTCTTTATCTTTTTTATTTCTTCCTTTTTTCCCTTGATCCCTCTACCCCTAGTCCTCCACAGATCCGTCAGCTTGCTTTCCTATCTATGAGTCTGTCTCTATTTCATATTTTTTTAATTGAGATTTGCTTTTTTAATTGTGTGCACACTTTTAAAGCTCTTAAAATTTAGTTGACAAATTTCCCTCCAAAATTTATACTTATTTGCACTCCTAACAATCACCAACCTTTTAAAAACAGTAAAACATATCCATAAGATTTGATAATTTTATAAACAAAATTGTATCATTATTTTCATGTGAATTTCTTTGATTATTATTGATATTGAACATTACCCATATTAGATTATTCAAATGCACAAAACAAATCAAAATACATTGTTAGCCTCATTTTAGAAATGTGTAGACTAAAGCTCAGAGACTTTAAAAATGCTTAAGATCACATAGCTTACAAGTGTTTGAAATCGTACATGAACATAGATTTTACTTTGCCAAAATTAACTTAAGAACATGTGACTTATTTAATAATTAAATGGAAGATCAGATTACTTATCCTTTCTCGACTTTAAATGTATATATCAAACATTTTCTACTCCTTGAAACAAGTGTATTTTAATAGCCTTTTATTCTCTTTGTGCAAAGCTTAGACTGAGAGGCATGTCCCTGATACAGTTAATTATTGTACAGGGTAGTGAGAACAGAAGCTTAATGAGAGCTTATCTTTCTCTGGGATCTGAACATCACATTATTTGTTTCATTGCATATACATATGTCTTTACAAGTAAGTGTAAAAAATTGGCAAGTAACACCATATTAACAAGTTAAATTATTTAAAAAAATTTTAATGCAAAGTGTTAAATACCTTTAATTCTAAACTGGTGACATAGTCTTCAGTGCAACTCTGGAAGCTACCAGGAAAGTATGGTATATACACAGAGTGACCCAAGTTGAAATTCCCTTTAGAATGTTTGTAAACTCAAAGAGTTTACTCAGTTGCCATCATTGCATGGAGGTTAAACATTTAGGGTTTTATACTAATAGGTGCTATAATGTGGACAAATTGCAAAAATATGCTGAGTGAAAGAAGGCAGACACAAAAGATTATCTATTATTTTGGTTCCATTTATATGGAATATCCAGAATAAATATATCCAGAGACAAAAAGTAGGTTAATAGTTGCCAAGGGATGGAGGAAGGAGGAGTTGAATGAAACCATCTAACGGGTAGAGGGTTTTATTTTGAGTGGTGGAAATGTTTTGGAACTAGGTAGAGGTCATTGTTGTATAGCATTGCTGATGTGCTAAATGCCACTGAATTGTTCACTTTAAAATGGTTAATTTTATGTTATGTGAATTTCATCTGAAGAGATTATTATTTTTTTAATTCCAGTTTCTTCAAACAACAAATCTCAATTTGGAAGCCAACTCTGTCCCTTCATAGCTGTATGATAATGGGCAACTTACTTTAATTTCCCAACCTAAACCCTAACTCTAACCATTTTATCTTAAACCCCCTTTACCTTCAATGCCTATATAGGATTGTTGTGAGTATTATATAAAATAATGCACACACTACCTTTAGCACAGTGGTTTATGCATCATAAATTCTTAGAAAATGGTAGCTTACTATTAACAGCAGCAACAACAATAATAGTAGTAGGTTGCGTTTCAACACAGGTTCTTGATATATTCACATGGCTGCTTTCTAATTGGAAGTCTCATTTTAGGTTATTGATTAGGAAAAAGTCACATGGCATTATGTATTCCCTCAGTGGAGTTCTTCTTTTGAAAGGCAAGTTTTAGATTAAAACTGTTGTTAATAAATGCCAAAATAGAACCAAGTCTGTGAGAGCAATGAGTAAGGATCACATCCCTAAAACATCAGATTACCAGCTTTCTTTTAAAAAAAAAAAAAAAAAAAAGATTTTATTTATTTACTTTTAGAGAGAGGGGAAGAGAGGGAGAAAGAGAGGGAGAGAAAGATCAATGTGTAGTTGCCTCTCACACACCCACAACCGGGTGGGGTTTGGGGTGGGGGTGGGGGTGCTGGCCTGCAACCCAGGCATGGGCCCTGTCTGGGAATCAAGCCAGCAACGATGGTTCGTTCGAAGGCTGGTGCTCAATCCACTGAGCCATACCAGCCAGGGAAGATTATCAGCTTTCTCAGGAGAGTAGTACACTATGCCTCCCAGCATGTGCTCCTTTACTGAAAAGAGACCAACCCCATGAAAAAAGTCATGCACTGAGGCATTTAAAAGGAAATGTAAGAAGAAAAAAAAAAATGGATTTCACTGGGTTTCAGATAAGGAAAACTTTGGCTGTCATTTGAAAGTTTCCATTTATCTGTAGTGGGTGGTGTGTATCACACAGAGGGGTGGCTTGATGATCTCTGTTCCCCTAGCTCAATCAAAAATGGTTTCTGCAACAGTAGTTTTTATTAATGGAATTCTCCAAAGAGCTAGAAATACATTTACAGCTTTCTTGACTGACAGTTTGTTGGACACACATGCTTTGGTTTTAATCGTTCTTCCTATGGGTTTCCCAAATCAAAGGAGGCTGAAAACAAATTTATGAAATAGAAATGCAGTTTTGTAGTCTTTTTGTGACTATGTAATTTGTTCCCCTGAGGGCTAATCAAATATAAAAGGTAGCAACATCAATACCACATGTTGAATGAAGCAACAAAAGTCAAATCTGTTCTCCAATATCAGTTCAGCTTTTCCATGGTAGAGTGGGGAGTTAAAAGAGACCACTAAGGCTATGGAAACTGCAAAACCTTCAACTGGAGACAATGCAGATGCACATGGATTTGCATCTTGGTGTTAATTATTAGCCATGTAACCTTGAGTAAAACCTTAGCTTTTTGGGCTTTAGTGAAGAATAGGGATATCTATTTACAACAGTTGTTGAAAGTATTGCTTTAGTTACCCTGTTTACTGCTGTCTGTGGTCAGCAATTATAAGGACTAACATCCAAACTCAGGTCTCCTTGACAATGGAGGTTGCATATATATAACTTCTACCATCAAAAAGCTTTAGCCAGATTTAGATGATGTTTAGTTGATCTGATGTTTGTTGAATTAAATCTTGGAAATATATAATAGACACTGAACATTAGTAAAATTTTGGGTTTGAGATCAGTCTTTCAGCTTCAGAAAGACCTAATGTATCTTGGTTGTTATTCTCTTGGACCCAGACAGTCCACTCGGATGAGTACCCCCAAGAGTTCCTGTGACAGGCCTGACAGCTTCTGAACAGGCCCAGCACATACCAGACATGTGTATGCACCCTCTGCATTGTGGTACACAAGTCAGATGACCCTTTAAAACTTTTAAAATAAATTAAAATAACTTGCCCAGAGTCAAGAAAAGGCACCCATGGAAATATATTTCTTTCCAAAAAATGATGGTATATTTGCAAGGGTGTGACTGCCTGTGATATTCTTGGCATTTGCTGGAAACGCCCCAGGCTGCTTGGGTAATTAATTTCCTAAGGTTAGTCATTAACAGGCTTCCTGCTTTCTTCCTCTTTTGACAGGTCCAGCTGTGAGATACAGTAAATTCAAGATGTCAGAAGCTAGGCCACCTCCCTTGCTTGGGCAGCACACAACACACATCCTGAAGGAGACCCTCAGATATGATGACAGGACCATCCATGAGCTGCTCAGGACTGGAGTAGTGAGCCAACATGAAACTGAATGACAAAGGAAAAATGCTCTTTCTCAAAACCAAAATCTGAATGTATTTTGTTAATGAAGGCAATACTCTTTCTGAATCCTTCTCCCCAATTCTGATGTTTGGCACTAAAAGGTAGTGTTAGATAAATTCCAGACTTCCTGCCTAGTGTTTGACTCTTGTATCTGCTTTTTAAATGTACCCTACCTTATCCTCTGGCTGGTGTGGCTCAGTGAATTGAGAACCATCCTGTTAACTGAAAGGTTGCTGGTTTGGTTCCCCTTCAGGGCACGTGCCTGGGTTGCTGGCCAGGTCCCTTGTGGGAGTGTATGAGAGGCAACTGATTGATGTTTTTCTCATACATCTATGTTTTTCTTCCTCTTCTTCTCCCTCCCTTCCCCTCTTTCTAAAAATAAATAAATAATTGATTAAAATATACACCACCTTTCATTTCTTACTATTTTTTCCTCCAGATAACAGATTAATTTTGGATTTGTGGGATTTTTTGGTAAAGATTTATTTTGTATAAAAATATATTCCTCATTCTAATTACATTAGTAGCCTAAATGTTTTGCCTTTCCAACCCATGCTGATCTGAAAAAGAACAGATCTCCTGACATTCTCTACTTGCAGATAAAGTCCTCATTTAAACCTTTGTTAGGAAGTCAAAGCAACAAGCGAATGAGAGTCTCAGTGATTGATTTTAAACAAAATAACTTAATTTTGAGCTCATGAGCTTTTTGTTAATCTATAATTTAGACCATGGACTTTGCTAATGACCATTATAGAACTGAGCTCCATTTTCTGCCACTGGAATAAATGTTTGTTTTATGCTATATTTTTCTGATTATTTCATGATGCAATAGCAGAAAATCAAATTCTATCAATGCTTTTTGAGGTGTAGGTATCTACCTGCATTAGGGTTTGAATAGTGGTTGTTTAATTGATACCTTATTTTAAACCAAGTGTAAATGCAACAAAATTTTAAACAAATATCAGATGATCATATAGGTATTAAATAGTGTATAAATAAGGACAAATAGAAGAATAAAGTAAAAATATTCATAGTAATCTGAGTATCTGCTATAGAAGATACATCATGCCTTATTACTAATATTTATATTTAAACATTTAAATATTTGTCAGTGAATTTAAAGTATAGAAAACATCTCCTGTTCAGTGATAGTAACTGAATTGTACATTTGTTCCAGAATAAACTGTCACTCAGAATACCAATCACCCACAATCAGGTATAATCCCAGGAATCAGATAACCCCCATGAACAATGTCCTGATATAATCTCAATTCATGGCCAATAGGCACATATATTTGAAAGTCATGTCATTACCAAGTAGTAATAGAAAGTTTAACTATACATGCTCATGTTTCAAACTGTGTCTTAAAAAAAATTGTTTTTCTTTTTGTGCTCTTTTTTATTGTTATGATTTTAGTCATTTATCCATGCTATAAATCTAATATGTGTCTAAATTCAAGGATTGCAAATAAAAAAGAAGCCTTCTCACATGGCCTCATAGGACTTTTTAGAAGAATGCCTATGAATTCTTGAAATAGTTATTGTCCTCCCTACTTTTGTTCTCTGTGAACATCTTATTCTGAAGAACTCCTGCTGTTATTTCACCAGTTAGAATTTCACCATACAAGGGTAATTAATGCCATCTTGTAGTACTTTTCCCCCCAATGGCTATTGTGTGTGTATGTGTGTGTGTGTGTGTGTGTATTTGGATGGATTCACTTCAAGCAAGGCATCTAAATTAAATTTCTTCATGAAAATACAATTAGTAATGAAAATAGTAAAAAGGTAATGACAATTGGCAAAACCATATACCTTAAATGACAGATCCATCATTGTTGATCCAAGTAGATACCTTGAAATACAAATTACTTGGTTACTGAGCAATGAGCTCTGGGTAGTCATATCTAGGAGGCCACTGGTCATTCAGAGGGGGTCACAAAATGCCTCTACAACCTTGAAGTCAATCAATCAAAACTGCAGTCTTCATACATACATAACAAGTAGCTATTGGAGACCGTCTCCAGTGCAATCATGTATGTAGCTAACCAGATTACCACCTAGACAACTGAAAATGATCCATAATGGAAATTTTTACGTGAAGACTTCATGACTCCTGCTTTCAGCTTTCTTAGGGAAATTCATGCCCACTCCCATCTCACCTGAATTTGCCATTTCATCACAGACACCTTTGTCCTATGATGTTGGCATGTTGTTTACTTTAAAAGCTTTATAAATGTGAGTCTTGCTTGACACTATCCCATATGACTCAATGCTGCTTTTATCCATAGGACTCATTCTCCAGATAATGTGCCTATAGGTACTAAGAAAGAATGCCAGCTCAGGGCATACCTTTTGTCTCTCCTCTATTACCATTGATTCTAAATTGGCAAATGAGACAAGTGGGAAAAAAGGCACATTCCTCACCCTTTGTACCCTGAACCTGGCCTATTCATTTTCAAACTCCAAGATAATGATGTTCTTGCATTTGCTTCTATTCATAGGAAACTATTTGCTATAGTGAGCCCTTATCATTGAAGAGATATTTGAGATAGAATGGGCCTGAAAAAATACTTGTTAACTTTGATTGTATTATCAATGATCCTTAGGAGATAGAATATCAAGCTCTGTTTCTTCTTGATTTTGTTGTATTAATACAGTATTTTTGAAAAAGAGAATGAAAAAGTTCAGAGAGAAGTACATATTTCCATCCCAAAAAGCAATTAAGAAAAAAAAGAACATATCATAGTCTTATTATCATCCATATTGAGGTGAAGAAGTAGATTCTCAGACATCAGAATGAAGCTGTATTTTTATAACAATATCAAGATTAAATGTTTTAAAAACTACTACTTTCATATGGTGCTTAGTTTTTTAATGTAGACATACCAAACTATCTTCTAAGTCCAAATGGCCCTGAACTTTTAAACCAGTCTGGCTGTATGCTGGACGGGTTTTTGTAGTATGATCAGTAGAAATAAGCAATTTCAATATACATATTTTACCAACACTCATTCAAAAACATGTCTTCTGCTGTTACTTTAGGAGTTTAAAGTCTAGTCATTAGACAAATGAATGGAAAGTACAAAAATGAGAGTTTTGAGGATAAGAGAGTTAGAGTAGGTAAATTTGATTAGCAGGAAAGGGAAAGAGAGCATGGCTAGGTCAAACAGACCCTAGTGTGCTTTTCATTAGGAGATTCACAGTGGGATGAGCCCAGCCTCCTGAAGTTCAGGTGTCAGGAGGGGAAGACAGACACTGAATGAAACTCAAACACCATCCAGGAAACAGAGTTCACCCACCTCCCATTTTTTTAAGGCTTTAGGATTAAAAGTGCTGCTCTAAATCCTGCCCTTGTACAAGATTCTTTAAAAGATGCTGTGGTAGACAAAATAATTGCCCACCAAAAATGCCCTCACCCTAATTTTCAGAACATGTGAATATGTTATCTTTCACAAGAGGTAATTAAGGTTGCTAATTTTAAGGTTACCTTAAAATAGAAAGGTTATTCTGTATTATGGAGATGGACCCAATATAAATGCAATATAAGTGTGAAAGAGTAAATGTCAGTTATGTGCTATGAGAAAGACTTTATGGATGGACCATTGCTGACTTTGAAAATGGAAATGCACCAAGAAATGTAGGTATCTAGAAGATGGAAGGCAAGAAGAATGAACTCTCCCACACAGCCTCTAGCAGGAACACAGACCTATTTGATTTGTCTGATAAAGCTTATTTTGGCCTTATTTTGAACTTCTGATCTCCAGAAGTTTAAGATAATGAATTTGTGTTGTTTGAAGTCACTAAATTAGTGAGAATTTGTTATAGCATCAATACAAAACTAATACAAATGCTGCTCTGCCTTTCCAAGTCTAAGAGAAGAAAACCACCACTTTGCAAAGCAACCAGGTGACACTTTTTTCTTTCTCTATTTTTCTGCCTACTTGCTTTTCTACCTTGCTTTTTTCTCCCTCTTTGAAACCCCTTCTTCTTACTTTCTTATTCATAATAATCTTTTTTCTCCCTCTCTTTTTATCTTTCTTCCCCTCCTCCTCCTCATCTATCTGATATTTCTTCCCTTTTCTCTACATAAACTAAAATGCATTGAGTTATATTCATGCTATACATGCATAGATGCCAGAACCTACAACTGACCTTTAGAAAAGTAGGGCTTGCACAGTAATTTGGAAGATAACTCTTGGTCATTCTATCCATGATTTCACCTACGCAAGCAATTTGAATTAATCTCTGGGTTGGGTGTGGTTCTAAAGTAACCGGAAGCCCCTTCTTCACCGTTGAAACTCAGGGGAATACATGAAGGAGTGCCCCAAACACCACGCTGGGCTAAGACAGAGCCCTCAGGCTTACTACCTCTCTGTCACATGCCCAAAGTTCCAAGAAAAGGCTATAATACAGAACAGTATTATACACAGACTCTGACAGTTAGGGCCTTGGTTATTGGGATTTCATCTTAGAAAGGGGATGGCGGGGGGAGGGGTAGAAGCATGATTAGTCAATGATTCTGATCTAGTACTAAGCCTTGGCCTCTTTCTTGTTCTTTTATGATAAGGCAGGTTTGCTTGGCCTTTAGGTGGTAATTACCAGTTTGTCCCTAGCCATTTTATTCAAATGGCCTCCAGAAGGTTGGTGTCTTCTTCTGTGCATTAGTTTTGCCATCTGTTAAAAAGGGTGACTGGATCCTCACAGCTCTCTATGATTTTTTCTTTCAACAGGATGAAAAACACTTTTAACACATCACTGCTTCCCTTTTCTTTTTCTTGCAAGTTAACCACATGACAGTCTGTTCAATTCAGCTTGGTTTCTTTGGCTCCTGACCACATAAATGGGAGGAAAAATGCTTTCCTGCCCCTCATCCTGTCACCTGTACCATTTTCTCTCACCCAAAACCTTTATACAAGTGCTGGTCATGACGCAAGGCACTCAGCTTCAGAACAAACAAATGAGGTTGAAATTAATGTAAAACAGCCCCGTTACCTCTTTGTGAACCCCCCCAAAAATTTTCAGGCCTCCCTAGCATCTCTTGGTATGAGACGTGGCAACATGTGTAACACACATTTTCCCTGACTGTCTTGAATTTATGACTTTAGATTTTACAAAGAACTTTCTGGCTATTCTTGACAGAAGTTTTGAAATGTACTACAAGTGGACATTAATATGTTCTTTCTTTGGAGAATGTCAAGAAAATTACAGCATCTACAATTTGGAGAAAGGAAATTCAAAATCACTATTTCTGGGGTTAGAAAAATAAACTATATATTGTTTTATATAGAATTGCCCTTACATAAAGTCAAGCATGTTTGCAGTGGCATTCATATAGAGGAAATGGAAGGATAGAAATGTGATGACCTAAAAGTCACCTCTGGAAATGACACCCAGTGACTTAAGACCCTGAGACTCTTTTCAGCCTGATTTGCTGAACTGTGTATGCAATGGAAAGGTTTGAGGCAATAGCAAACTAAATTTTCCTATTTTAAAAAGTGCAAATAGGCCCTGGCTGATGTGGCTCAGTGGATTGAGCCCTGGCCTGTGAACCCGAAGGTCACTAGTTCAATTCCCAGCCAGGTCACATACCTAGGTTGTAAGCCAGGTCTTCAGCCAGGTCCCCAGCTGGAGGCAGGTGAAAGTCAACCATACATTGATGACTTCCCTTTCTTTCTTCCCTTTCTTTCTTTCCTTTTCTTCCCTCTCCCTTTCTATCTCCCTCCTTTCCCCTCTCTCTAAAAATAATAAATAAAATTTTTAAAAACTAGGTTAAAAATAAAATAAAAATCACAAATAGCTGAAAGTATCCAATCACTTGGTCTTCTACCTCTGGGTTCATGTTTTTCATTTTCTGAATCCTAAACATTTTATCTGGTTCTCCACATTAGCTTTCTGGGAAAACCTAAGTGAAAGGATGTGGACCCAGCACTCAGCCAGAGGTGGTGCTCAAGACTTGCTAAGTGAGTCAGTGAGCCAAACTCCCTGACAGAACCAAGGAGAGATGACAGTGATCAAAACTCAATGTTTTATTCACCTGTTGTCATATGACTTAGGTGATATAAGGTGAAATGAGTAGCTTGGTGGGTCTCTGTGTGGGTGTATTTCTGAGGAAAGTTCCATTAACTTAGCAGAAAGAACACCGCGATCTAGAATAAGCTCAATTGGGGGAGAAAGAGGGCTTTGCTAGAAATCAGAGTTATAACCTTTTATTTTTTTACTAATATTCTATTACAGTTGTCCCAGTGGAGACTCTGGGACAACTTGCTCTCCATTACCCCAGCCACTCCCCACTCCCCATTCCCATAGTCAATGCCTATCTCGTTGTCCATATTCATGGGTCATTTATATGTATTCCTTAATTAGACCCTTCCCCTTCTGTGACCCTCCCCTCTGATTACTGTCAGTCTATTCCTTGTTTCCAAGCCTTTGGTTACAACCTTAAATTTTCTTTGCAAAAAGGAAGTAAATTTATTCTACTCATTCCTGTGATATGATGACTCTTACTGTGTTCTTCTCTTCTGTTAGGACACAGATACAGTTTAGCAATTCTGGGTGTTTTGTTTTTTTTTTTCATGAGTTTTATGACTGATGTTGAATTTTATGCTAAATAGTAATACTAATTATAAGCAATATCTATTGAGTTCTTACACATAAACCATTTTTCTTAGCAGATTTATATTACTTAATATGTGCCTAGAAAAATTTGGTGGACATGTTGGTTGAAGAAGGCATTATGTCAATGTGAAGAACTTATGTGTTCTCCAGTCTACTATGTTCAAAGCAACTGATACCTTATCATCATTACCATAAACACCACTTTCAGACTATGTCCCTAAAACTCATGTCTCATAGGACTTTGGGGCTCTTCAAGGAGTAATGGTCAAGATATATCAGGGGCAGAATGGAAAACCCTAATTCAATCATTTCAACCTCTGCACATGCTCTAGAGATAACAGGATTTCTAGGAAACCTACCTGGAAAGTCTCAAGCTGCCACCTCAGCAAGATGCTACATTTTCAATTTGTTATAAGTCCTAAGAATATGTATAATACCTCCAGAAAAGAGGACCTTAACCCTAACAGATTTTTGTGTGTATAAATTTACAGATACAGACTGCCATTTCTGATTCTTTTTAAAGGTTAGAGTCATAAAGTAGCTGAATAAGTTCTTCAAAAACAACTCTCCCAAAGACCACTATTGAGAAAAATTGGAGGGCCTAGATCACTTGGGTTTAACCAATAGGGAAACATCACTTAGTGCACAAAGAACACCCAGCACACTGTTGAAACCTAATGGACTCTGAGAGAGAAATATTTTAGTATAAACACATATGGCTTTTCAGAGATACTAAAAAGTGTTGCAAAATAAGTGAAATTACTATTTTCAATTAAATTTCATATTTTCCTCAGACAAATGAAAAAAGTATGAGAGATGTCCAGGATGATTCATATACTCTATCAGGGGTTAAAAATTATATTAATAAGAAAACATTCATTTTTGTATAAACCTATTTTATAAGGAAATTCAGTAAAAGTAATCTTTCCAAATAAGATGATACAGGAATGGACAGTACAGATAACTTCTTTTGGTTCATTTGGAGCATTTTCAAAGTATTGGCATAGAGAGGAAAGGAAAGTACATCTTGTTTGCCTGTTCACCCATGCATGAAGCTTTTTCTGATCTCTGTGATTGGAAGTGATCTCTGTATCTTGTTTGCTCTCTAAGTCCTCTGCATTTATCTGATCATAACAGTTATGTGACATTGGGTTATAATTACTGGTCACCAATTGCTGTTTCTCATTAAACTTTTATATCCTTGTGGGTATCTTAATCACTATTGCATTTCCAGTGATTATCATGATGCCACCTCTACAGAAGATACACAATAAATATTTTTTGAATAGACATTCTTCCACCCACCAGATGACATATTCTATGAGAGAGGAATTGGTCATGTGCATTTTTTATTAGTCATAGTGCCTATAATAGTCTTCAAAAATGGTCTTCATTAATTCCTCTCTTCCTATATGCACATGCCTGTTTCCATTGACAAATGTGCTTTGTTTCTGTTCCCCCTGAAACTTCAGTTGGCCTTATGATGTGCTCATTTATTTAGCTTTTTATTTTAAATAAGTTTAATTTGCAAAAATATTACAAAAATAGTATATGGAATCCCCATATACTATTCACTCAGTTCACAGTAAATTAACATTTTATATAAGCAACATACAATTATCTAAGCCAGAAAACTAACATTGATATAATACTTTAATTAATCTACAAACACTGTCCAAATATTACTAGTTGTCTCACTTTGGTAGACAAAATTCTAAGATAGTTCCCAGGATTCCTAACTTCTGATGTATGCGCTCTCTCCTAATTATTCAATCAAATACCATTCTAAGTGCTTCTATGGAAGGATTTTCAGCTGTAATTAAGGTCTCAACTATTATCTGGGTGGACCTTGTCTAATCACATGGATCCTTTAAATCTGGGTCTACAGATCGAAGATTTTATTTTAAAGATTTGAAGTACAAAGGAGAAAACTTTCCCAAAGAATATACTTTTTTTAAAAAAGGAAGGGGTGGGGAAATTAAGAAACTGCCTCACTTTGACCAACAGAATGTGGTAGAAATGGTACTGTGTCAGTTCTAGGTCAAAGCTTGAAGAACTTTAGCATCTTCTTCATTTGCCCTTTGAAATCAACCACTACAAAAGAAGTTTGGCTGCTATCTTTGGAAAGAGTGGCTATTTGGAGGAACACAAAGACACTGAGCATATGACTGAAGCTTTCTTGGTCCTGGTGTGAATGAATACAGCTGAGTCAGTGACTCTAGCCATTGCCACATGGAGCAGAACTGCCCAGTTGAAACTTACCCAAACACAGATCCATGTAAACTGATGTTCTAATCCACCATTTTAAGGTAGTTTGTTATATAGCAATACATAACTAAATGTCTAACTCAGAGAAGGCTCTTAATAAATATTTAACAAATGTAGTTTGATGGAATATTCATGAAGTCTTGAATCTTGGCAGATTATAGTAGGAAATAATATGCTGTGCTATACTTTATTCGTTTTTTTCTATTGAAATAGGGTAAACAAAAACATGCTTTTGTTGAACGTTTTTTAAAAAACGAATTGGCCTATTAATGCCACATCATAAATAGAATATGTTTATTTCTTTTGATGATATGGTGCTCAGAGTCATCATTCTGACCAGATGTAAATCACCAAAAATTGCCATGTTTTTGATTTGGAAAGAGGTTAAATACAGGAAAGGTTTAAGTTACTGAGGGGGTTCCACGACAGGCAATGTCGAAGATGGTCCCCAAAGGACCTTACCTGAGCTTCACCCTAGTTAGTATACTGTCCCTTCTCACATTGTACAAAGGTTGGTCTGTGTAAACAACAACATACAGCACAGGCAATGGTATGATTAGGTTTTGAAAAATTGAAACTTCTGTTTTCTATCTGCCACCCCACTCTGTCTCTCATCACATATTCTGGGGAAGTCAATTGCTGTAAGGTGGGCAGCCCTATACAGAGGCCCACTTGACTAGACACTGAAGCTCTGGCAAACAGCCAGCAAAGAATTGAGGCCTGCTGATCTGCCAGAAACCACAGAGTGAGTGTGGAAGCAGATTCCCTAGGTATAGCTAGGAGATGACTATAGGTCCCCCAATAGCTTCCTGATGACTCAGAAACATGAAGCTAAGCCTTTCCCAGAATTCTGACCCTCAGAAACTGCAAAAGAATAAATATTTGTTGTTTCAACTTTACTTTTTAGTAAATTAGGTTAGCACAGCAATAGGTAACTAATATAGTTCCCTGTTCGATTATGGCAAAAGTTACATTTAATATGACTCAGTTTTGATTTTCAATATAATTTTTGTGGTTAACACTCCTCTTTCTTAAGTGTGATACATCTGTACAGCCCTGTATAGAGGTAATATAAGAATAAAGGCCCTGGCTGGTGTGGCTCAGTGGATTGGCACTGGCCTGCCAACCCAAAGGTCCCAGTAAAGTCACATAACCAGGTTGCAAGCCAGGTCTCCTGCCAGCTCTGTAGCTGGAGACAGGTGAAAAACAATCATACATTGATGTTTCTCTCCCTTTCTTCCTCCCTCCCTGCCCTTCTCTCTAAAAATAATGAATAAAATTTAAAATAATAAAGAATAAGGGTTGTTGCATAGAGAGTAAAAATTGCAGCAGTAATGTGCAATCAGTGAGGGAGGGGATGTGTGACACAAAACTTTTGAAGGGACCCTCAGAATGATTTCCACCCTTTCAAGGGGAAGGGAGTAATTTTCCCCCAGTGGGACACTTGGCAATGCCTAAAGATAGATTTGGTTCTCATACCTAGCGAAGCAGGGGTAGCTGTTTGCAGCTGGCACCTGGTATGCAGAGACCAGGAATGCTGTTAAACAAGAGCAATGTCCAGGCTAGCCCCACCACACACACTTATTCAGCATGGTGTGTCAATAGAGGAGCTGTTGAGAAACACTCTTCCAAAGGAAGCTGATCCTTGAGACAGAACAGGTGCCTGTCCAATCACCTATCTCTCTCCTCTTTCTCTCTCTCTTTACATAAATTTAAGAGAGGAGGGAGATGGATTTACTGAGGTATAATATGATCCCCAGAAAAAGCCTACATTTTTTAATGGAAATGTGAAATCCATGAAAAACTTTTTGTGTTAGGTAAGTTTCTAAAGTGAAGGAAGCAAAGTTAATGGAGTAAATTCATTAGTTATTCTTCACAATTGTAGTAACATTAAGGGCATAAATCAAATTTCAAGAAAAATCTTTGTTTTTAATATAGAGAACTGTAACATGCCCAGATGACCTTGGCCAATCTCCTGGGTCATAATTTACTTGTAGAATAAGGAGCTCTAACAAGGTAATTTTGGAGATCCTTATTTTAAGTTATTCTATTCCATGGTTTTTTCATTTAGGGTTGTATTATGGGTGCACAGAGGCTGCCATAGGTATAGACATAACTGACAGACAAGTTTGAACAATACTGTTAAAAGGAGAAACACACCTTACATGAGGAGATAGGTACATTTCTTCTGGGTATCTGGTGATCCACAGCTATAGGGAAGTGGAGTATTTATATAATCAACAAATATGATGTGGCATAATACACACATTCCTTGGCAAAACTTTCTATTTCCTTGATGTATGTTCTCTGCAGATGTCTACTCTGGGGAAGATCTGAGGTGTGATTCAGGCAAAGTGTTCACATAAGAAGATTCAGGTTACAGCCACAGCAGAACCAAGGTGACCCTTTCCTTGATCAGTGCATACCCAGTAATATCTCCCACACCCCTGAAATCCTGCAGATCTGGATGTTTTAGGTTCTTCTCTGCAATGCAACCTTTGAGGGGAACCTGATGACATGAAAAGGAGAATAAGTCTGTGTGCAAAATGTTAATCAACATTTGCAATTCTATCCAATTGTTCTCACAAGGTTAAAGTGAGGACCAAAAACCTCACCAACAAGCTTTGGATTGGAAAAAGTTACCTCACAAAAGGAAATGATATTTCAAAGAATTAAATGGAAGAAGAACATTTAAAGGTCATACGATAGAATTTAAACCTAGACAATAACTTTTTCTTGGCTGTAATTCTCAACTCTGTTGACCTAAGCAAGTTACACCTAGAAGATATGCAAAAGGAAGGGCAACTGGCAAGCAGGCTTCTGCATCAATGTGTTGATTTTACTCAACTATCAGAACATGGTCAAGCTCCTAGATCCACCCATTCCTTCCCATGTCCGCTGTTGCTGTTTAAACCCACACCCTTCTTGCTTCCTCTCCTTGCTCTCTGCAGTTCCTGTCCTTTCTTCCAAACTCAGCTTAAAAAGTCACCTCTCTAGCAAGACTTTAAAAGATTCAGTCTAATCCATTCTGATCATAACTTATTACTTCTTTGCTGAATATTTATGTTTGGGTTTATTTTGCTATCAAACAAGATTATTGAAGGTCTGTGTTTGTTAACCTTTAGGCAGATAGAGGGGGTTTGGACAATATGCTCAACATCAAGAAACTGGACATAGCATTGGGAAGGCAGGATAATTATATAAATTTGCAGCAGAATAACTTCTGGTACTACATAAGAAATGCCAGTGCTATTGAAGTTCAGAGAGGTGAATAATCTCTGTAACCTGAGGTGTTCATGAAAGTATGTAGGAGATAAAAGCTGGCATCTTCAAAGAAAAGTAAGATTTTAATCAGTGGAGGCAGGTAGGATAGGACATACGAGGTCTACATTGTCAATAGATTAGAAAATGGGAAAAGTACAGATTTTAGAGGGTAGTTGAAAGCCTTGAAAGTCAAGAGGGTAATTTTTCTGTAGGCACTGGGATCCATTATAGATTTTTCAACAAAGAAGTGACTTTCTCAATGCTACACTTTGGGAAGATGACCCTGGTGCATATGATAGAATACATTGGAGTGTAGGAGAACTGGAGCCAAAGTCAGTAAGGGCTTGGCCCGGAGACAGAAGTCTTGTATGTGATCTGTACATTTTGCTCCTTAAATCTATGTTGTATAGTTAACCACGTTATAAATGGCTCCTAAACCAAAAATATTTTCCTCTGGTTTTATAGCATGCTTTTTCTTGTCTATACAGTGCTCAGGATTAAATTGCTGTTGATGAATAAATGTTATTATCATTACTCAATAAATTTTTTATAGGCTTAGATGCTCCAAATTGATTATAAACACACAGCATTGGTATGGGCAATCATGTAAGAATTTGTGATGTACAATATATTCTCTTTGTAATATATTTTCTAGGACCAAGGGTGCTGAGCCATGTATATCAGGTCAATCATGTCCAAGCAGTGAATCCTAAGGATTATGTTGGAAGATAGAGCCTTGAGAAGCTGCTGACATACTTTTTGAGGTCTACCAACTTACCATCACATTGGTAACTTCAAAATTCATTCTTCTCTGTAAGAAGATGTATTTATACAAGGTACTGAAACGTGAAAACCTCTGAGGCCATCTGTCTTCCTGCTCCATGGAAAGTATGGTTCCTTAGTACATGAGCCAATATCCCAATCTGCAAAACAGCACTGCAGTTAATTATGGGACTCTCCCTGACCAGTCTGGTTATGACCAATTAAAATGGCTGCAGCTATTTCCTTGAGCCCTGGATTTTAGATTGCCTAGTTCTACTGCTGGCAGTATAGCCAAAAAGTACATTTAGTTTTTTCCTTTAAAATAAAAAACACATGGCCCTGGCTGGTGGCACAGTTGATAAGGTGCCGGCCTTCAAACACAAAGGTAGCTGGTTCAATTCCCCAGCCAGGGCACATAAGGAGATTGCAAGCCAGGTCTCCAGCCAGGTCCATAACTGGAGGCAGGTGAAAGGCAATCATACACTTATGTTTCTCTCTGTCTCTGCCTCTCTCCCTTCCCTTCTCTCTCAAAATAATCAATAAAATCTTTTAAAATAAATAAAAAATTAAAAATTAAAGATATTTTTATTTCACTAATAATTTTATTGATTTTGATATTTTGAGTATGTTGGCTATCTCCTGCATGGTATAACATTGATTGTTCTCAATTGATGTCTTGATTTGCTCACCATCAACTTCAACTGTTCTACCCAACTCTGGAGCATCATCCAGCAAGAAATCTTCAGCACAAAATTTCTCAAACCACTTTTGTCACATTCATTCAGTCACAGCACCTTGTACACACACAGCACAAATTTTATTTTGTTCACATTTCAGTTGAGTTTTTACCTTGAAATAATAAAGCATAATATGCCAAAATGCCATCTATTTTTTTCATCTTCAATATTAAAATGGATACAAAAAATTTATTAATTTTGATAAAATTTAAATTTTTTAAATTTAATTTTATTATTGTTGTATTACATCCATCCCCTTTTTACTCCCCTCTATCCCCTTCCCCACCCAACCACTCCCCAACAAAGTCAACCCCACTTGTAGTCCATGTCTCTTCCATAATAGTTCGTTGACTAACCTGCTTCCCTTCTTTGCCTCCTTCTCCTCCCATTCTCCTCCCCTTCGCCCACTTAAGGCCTTTTCCTTGTATTCATGTACCTGGTTCTATTTTGCTTGTTTGTTTTGTTCATTATTGTCCTGAAATGGATGAGATCATATGGTATTCGTCTTTCACTGACTGGCTTATTTCACTAAGCATAATACTTTCCAGATCTCCATGTTGTTGCAAAGGGTAGGAGTGCCTTCTTTCTTTCTGCTGTGTAGTATTCCATTGTGTAAATGTACCCAAATTTTTTGATCCAATCATCCACTGATGGGCATTTATGCTGTTTCCAGCACTTGGCTATTGTAAATAGTGCCGCTATGAACATAGGGGTACATAGGTTCTTATAAATTGGTGTTTCAGGGTTCTTTGGGTATAGTCCTAGTAGTGGAATTGCTGAATCAAAAGGCACTTGCATTTTTAGTTTTTTAAGGAAACTCCATACTGTTTTCCATATTGGCTGCCCCAGCCTACATTCCCACAAACAGTGCACGAGGGTTCACTTTTCCCCATATCCTCACCAATACTTGTTGTTTGTTGATTTGTTGATGATTGCCATTCTGACAGGTGTGAGGTGGTGTCTTGTTGTGGTTTTAATTTGCATCTCTCTGATGGCTAGTGATGTTGAGTGTTCTTTCATATGCTTTGGGCACTTTGTATGTCTTCCTCAGAGAGTTGTCTGTTCAGGTGTTTTGCCCATTTTTTAGTTGGGCTGTCTGTCTCTCTGGTGTTGAGTCTCAGAAGTTCTTTATGTATTTTGGAGATTAAACCCTTCTCTGAGGTATCATTAGCAAATATGTTTTCCCATACAGTTGGTTCCCTTTGAATTCTGCTGGTGTTTTCTTTAGCTGAATAGAAACTTCTTAGTTTGATATAGTCCCATTTGTTGATTCGTTCTTTGATTTCCTTTGCTGTTGGTGAAGTATCAGTAAACATATTTCTGCACAGGATACCTAAAATTTTACTGCTTATATTTTTCTCCAGGACCTTTATGTTGGCACTGCTTATGTTTAAATCCTTTATGCATCTTGAGTTTGTTCTGGTGTATGGTGTAGTTGTGGTCTAGTTTTATTTTTTTGCATGTTGCTGTCCAGTTCTCCCAACACCATTTGTTGAAGAGACTGTTTTTACTCCATTTGATGTTCCTTCCCTTTTTGTCAAATATTAGTTGACCCTAGAGTCCTGGGTTAATTTCTGGGCTCTCTATTCTGTTCCATTGACCTATATGTCTATTCTTATGCCATTACCAGACTGTTTAGAATACAGTATCCTTGTAGTATAGTTTGATGTCCAATATTGTGATTCCTCCCACCTTGTTCTTCTTTCTCAAGATTGCTGTGGCTATTCGTTGACATTTTTGGCTCCACATAAATTTTTAAAGTTTTTTTTTCTATCTCTGTGAAGTATGTCATTGGTATTTTAATTGGGATTGCATTGAATCTATAGATTGCTTTGGGTAATATGGACATTTTAATGATGTTAATAATTCCCATTCATGAACATAGCATATGCTTCCATTTACTTGTATCTTTCTTAATTTCTTTCTTTAGTGTTCTGTAGTTTTCTGAACACAAGTCTCTTACCTCCTTGGTTAAATTTATTCCTAAGTACTTTATTTTTCTTGTTGCTATGGTAAATGGAATGTGTTTTTTAGCTTCTATCTCTGAAGTTTCATTATTGGTATACAAAAATGCTTTTGATTTTCATATCCAGCTATTTTGTTTAATTTGCTTATTAGGTCAAGTAAGTTTTGGATTTGTCTGTACACTATGAAGTCATCTACAAATAATGACAGTTTTCCTTCCTTCTTTCCAATTTGGATACCTTTGATTCCTTTATCTTCTCTGATAGCTATGGCTAGAACTTCCACAATGATGTTGAACAGAAGTGGAGAAAGTGGACAGTCTTGTCTTGTTCCTGATCTAAGGGGGAAAGCTTTTAGTTTTTGCTGGTTGTATATGATGTTGGCTTCAGGTTTCTCATATATGGCCTTGATTATGTGGAGGTATGCTCCCTCTATTCCAATTTTGCTGGGTGTTTTTATCATATATGATTGCTGTACTTTATCAAATGCTTTTCAGCATCTATTGATATGATCACATGGTTTTTGTCTTTCATTTTGTTGATATGTTGTACTACATTAATTGACTTGAGAATGTTGTACCATCCTCACATCCCTGGGATGAAACCCACTTGATCATGCTGTATGATCTTTTTAATGTATTGTTGGATCTGCTTGGACAATATTTTGTTGAGAATCTTAGCACCTATGTCAATCAGAGATATTGTTCTATAGTTTTCTTTCTTAGTTGTGTCTTGACCTGGTTTGGGATTAAAATAATATTTGCCTCATAGAAAAAGTTTGGGAGTTTTCCCTCCTCTTGGATTTTTTGGAATAGGTTATGAAGAATAGGAGTTAGTTCTCAAAATGTTTGATAAAATTCACCTGTGTATCCATCTGGTCTGGGGCTCTTGTGCTTTGGGAGATTTTTGATTACTTCTTCAATTTCACAAGTTGTTTTTGGTCTATTCAGGCTTCCGCTTCATCTGGATTCAGTTTTGGTAGATTATACATTTCCAGAAATGTGTCCATTTCACCCAGGTTTTCATATAGTTGTTTGTAGTAATTTCTTACAATCCTTTGTATTTCTGAAGTATCAATTGTGATTCCTCCTGTCATTCCTGATTCTGTTTATTTGGGCCCTCTCTCTTTTTTCTGGTCTGGTTAAAGGCTTGTCAATTTTGTTTATTTTTTCAAAGAACCAGCTCCTGAAATTATTGATTCTTTGAATTGTAGTTTGAGTCTCTCCGTTATTTAATTCTGCTCTGATCTTGATGATTTCCTTCCTTCTACTTGCTCTGGGCTTTGTTTGTTATTGCTCCTTTAGTTCTTGCTGCTTTATGGTTAGGTTGTTTGCATAAGCTTCTTCTATCCTTTTTAGGTAGGCCTGTGTTGCTATGAATTTCCCACAGGTTTTGGGCTGTTGTGTGTTCATTGTCATTTGTTTCTAGAAACATTTTTATTTCATCTTTGATCTCATTGTTGTTCCATTCATTAATTAAAAGTGTGTTATCCAGTCTCCATGAGTTAGAGTGTTTTGGGGCTTTTTCTTTTGAGGTTGGTTTCTAGTTTCAATCCATTGTGATCTGAGAAGATGCTTGGCATGATTTCAATTTTCCTGTATTTGTGGAGGTTTGTCTTGTGACCTACCATGTGGTCTACCTTTGAGAATGTTCCATGTGCATTTGAAAAGGATGTGTATTTTGCTTTTTTGGGGTGAATGTTCTCTATATATCAGGTCCATTTCCTCTAGAGTGTTGTTCAATGCCACAATATCCTTGGTGTTTTTTTGTTTGGAAGATCTGTCCATTGTTAATAATGGGATATTAAAGTCCCCTACTATTAGTGTGTTGCTATCTATATCCTTCTTGAAGTCCTCCAAGATTTTCCTTATATATTTGAGAGCTCCTACATTGGGTGCATATATGTTTAACAGAGTTATTTCTTCTTGATGGATTGTTCCCTTAAGTGTTATGAAATATCCCTCTTGATTTCTTTCTATGGCCTTCATTGTAAAACCTATTTTGTCTGAAGTAAATATTGCTACCCCAGCCTTTTTTCATGTCCATTTTCTTGATATATATTTTTCCATCCCTTCACTTTCAATCTGTGTTGATCTTTTGTTCTGAGGTGGGTCTCTTGAAGTCAGCATATATGTGGGTTATGTTTTCTTATCCATTCAGCTACCCTATGTTTTTTGATTGGTGCATTTTATCCATTTACATTTAAGGTTATTATTGATTGATATTTATTTATTGCCATTCTTCCCCTTTGTACCTGTGTTCCTCTCTGTCTCTCTCTGTTTCTTCATTTTTTTTTTTTTTTTTTTAAGGAGACCCTTTAGCATTTTTTGCAATGCTGGATTGGTAGAGGTGTACTCTTTTAGTCTTCTTTTGTCTGGAAAACTCTTTATTTCTCCTTCCATTTTGAATGAGAGCCTTGCTGGGTAGAACATTCTTCATTGCAGCCTTCGTTTCCCATTACCTGGAATATTTTTTGCCATTCCCTTCTGGCTTGTACTTTTGATAACCTTATTGAAGCCTCCTTATATGTTATTTGCTTTTTCTCTCTTGATGCTTTTAGGATTCTCTCTTTATCTTTGAAGTTTGCCATTTTAATTACAATGTATCTTGGAGTGGGTCTGCTTGGATTGATCCTCATTGGAGACCTCTGTGCTTTTCAAACTTTACTATTGTTTTCACTCATCACATTAGGGAAGTTTTCTTTCATTACTTTTTTGAACAGGTTTTCCATTCCTTGTTTCTCTTCTCCTGGTATCTGTATATTATGGATATTATTGCATTTCATGTTGTCTTGCAACTCTCTTCAAACTTCTTCATTCTTCTTCAGCCTTTTTTTATTCTTTTGCACTGTTTTGGAATATTTTTCTACATTGTCCTCCAGCTTGCTCATCTGATTCTCTGCTTCCTCTAGCCTGCTGTTGATTTCTTCTACTGTATTCTTCAATTCAGAAATTATATTATTCACTTCCTCCGGGCTCTTACTGATAGTTTCTATGCCCTTTTCAATGCTGGTGTAGTTTTCAGTAAGTTCTTTGTAGATCCCCTGGAGTTCTTCTTAGTTCCCCTAGAGTTGTTTATAGTTCCCCTGGAGTTGTTTATAGTTTTCTTTGAGCTGGCTAAGCTCATTGAGCTTCTCTATCATCATTATTTTGAATTCCTTATCTGATAGTTTGCTCGCCTGTTTCATTTAGTGATTTTTCTGGGGATTCCTCCTTTCCTTTTGATGATGGACTATTTCTTTTGCTCCCTATGTTTAGGTTTCATTGTAATCCAATCAGACTGTGATCAGCTGCCAGGTTCAGGATCTACTAGGCTGGAAGGATTGATTTGGTTGCAATCCTATTGGTCTGTGATCCACCACTAGGTTCAGATTCAGCTTGGGGTGACAGACTGATTGAGTCATTAATCAATATCAGCTACCAAACTCAGGCCCTGTTAGGCTAAACAGAAGGGTTCAATTGTAATCCAGTGTATCAGCCACCAGCTCAGGTGCAGTCTGGTGGGACAGATTCAGATGTAAATCAATGAATTTGTGATCAGCGGCCAGGCTCAGGCATCACTGGGCTAGGCAGCAAGATCCAATTGTCATCCAATGCAACTGTGATTGGTCACCTGGCTCAGAAGCTGCTGGGCTAGATGACAAGGTACAATTGTAATCCAATGAATCTGTGATCAGCCACCAAGCCCAGAGGCCAGTGGGTGGGACAAACCAACTCAGTTGTGAACCAATGAATCTGCCACCCAGCTCAGTTGCCACTGTGTGGGGCTGACTGACTGACCCAGCTTTAAGTCAGATAGTTTGTGATCAGCTGCCAGGCCCAGGCACTGCGGGGCAAGAAATACCTCTTTAGGTGCCAACTGTTGTATCTATGCTCAGACTGGGTAAGAGAGGTTTATTTAGATGTAAATCAAAGAATTGTGATCAGGCACTAGGCTCAGGTGCCACTGGGCGGAACTATGAGGACTCTCCTATGGAAGCCACTTGGTGCAGCACAGATCCCAGAGGTGTGGGCAATGATTCAGCACAGGGATCCCCACAGAGGCTTCCCCACTTATCTCCTCCACCACCGCAAACTCTCCCCATGTGTCACCAGTCCTCTATGTCCTCCCTCTACTGGAGCCCAGGATAGCTTGGTGCCAATGTATTTTTGCTGTTCTCACCCTAGTAGTTCTCTGTCTCCATCACTCTCTCAGGCCAGCAAACTCCACGGCTTTCCACCCTTCTCAGCTGGATGCTGCTCTCCGCTGTGTTGCTGTAGCTGGGACACCCAGCTGGGGGACCAAAACCCACTCTTCTCAGGTGGAGCCTCTGGCTCCGTCCCTTCGGCTTCACCACCAGTGGGGTCCAGCCAGCCCTCTTGCATTTCTGCGATTCCTACCAGTCACATTGCGATCAAGTATCCTCTTCTGTTCTGTCTGTGGTTATAGGACTGCTTTCCAGCTGGTGTTCTGTTGGTAATTCCAGCTGACTTTTTCTCCAAAAAGTAATTCCAGATTTTCCTGAAGGTTTTCTGGGCCCTGGCATATCCATTTAACCTGGAAGACAAAAACGTGGTGGGGAAAAAAGACTTTCTGGCCTCAATATTGAAGAGCACTGGGTTTCTCACAGGTGTTTTTTTCTCTGGCTTCTGAAACTGGGCCTCTCCTCCCTGGTAAGGGTGCATGTTTAGGGTGTAAGAGAAGCACATTTTCCCTCAAGTGAATGGCACACCCCCCCGAGCCAAAACCCAGTTCATGTTTCTCTAAGCCCTGAAGGTAGTGTGCTCAGCACTATCTCCAACCAAATCCTTCTACCATCAATTTGTAAACCTGATAATTTTTTTAAATGCACATTGATATGACAAGCATCACAATACAATCAACAATATGGTTTTGAATGAAGTTAAAGACAACTAAGCATTACTAGAACCATCTTATGGAAAACAAACAAATTTTTTGCTCAACTTAATATTTTACATTCTACTGTCCACATTTATGCTATAGTTTCCAAGGTAGATTGGAAATTTCTTAAGGATAGTGTTTGTATCTTACATTTCTTTGCGTTCTACTAAACACCTGGCACTGAACAGGAAAATGAGTTAGCGCCAAGTGAAAAGTTGCTGAATTGGTCTGTTGAGAAGGCTCATTCAGAAATTTGAAAGACCCGCTTTTCTGTCAAAATCAGTTTTCAGTAACAAAGATGAACCCCTGAATTTAGTCTGAGACTTGAAGACATGCTAGAGGTAGTATATGAGGTCTAAAATTTAAAAAGTGGCAGAGAGAATGACTACAAACAGGAGAGCAACATTGTTCAGATCTACCCATTGCATCAATGGGGCCATATCTTGTGCCTTTGCCCAATTTCCATAACTTAACTTCCATTTTACTTTTCTCTTCCCAGAATAGGTGGAGCTTCAGAATCCTTCTTAAGCACTACCTTAGACATCCATTTGCAATAAATCTTACATGAAACAAAATATCAAATCCATGTGCCATTTCAAGACCTTTGAAATAATAATAAATAGCCTTTGAAATAATAATAAATAGCCAGTTGCATTTTTGGAAAAACTCAATAAGACTAAGGGCAACATAATGTGAATAATGGGAAAAAGTGGTAATCTTTACTGAGCATTTAAATAATCTTATTCTATACCCATTTCTCCTCCAAAGACAAGTTTATGCAAGTCACAGTGATTCCATTCTACTTTCAGTAGTAATTTTGAAATAGGCTTGTGATTAAGTTCTGGCCAGTAGGATGAAAGAAGGTTATGGGAAAGTTTCCAGAAAGTTTACCTTGTTCTTTCTTATTGAATATGAATAAGAAATAATGTAGTTCTAGTTGCCATAAGAAGCCAAAATGTTACCAGGAGAGGAAACAGCTTTGTGAGAAATCAATGCCAAGAATAGCATATGAGAGGGGGAAAGAACCTAGGTTTTTGAAAATCTATCAAGTTGTCAATCATGTTATGCTACAAGCCTGCTCTTCTGGATTTCAGCCTATATAAAACACACATTTATTTCTCATTTTAGCCAGTTTGAGTTACTATTTTTGTTGCATGTAGCCATAGTATCTATGGGCAGGGGAAAATTCTAACTTTACAGAGATTATCTCAATTAATCTCAGATAAACTCTGTAAAGTTGACACTATCTTAATCCTCATTTCTCAGGGCAGAAACCTGAGAATTTGCTTTCTTATATAACTTTCCTAAGGTCACAGAGCACTTATGCTTTGGAGCTGTCATTTGTACTTAGAAACTGGCACTCTTAAATACTATGCTAGAATCTATCTGTCTAATAAGTTATTCCATGGGGGCGGGGAACCAGGATGGATAACATACTAGGAAATGTACAGACTTGGCATGTTGACATTTTTAGAAAGCATTTTCAACACATTTAAGGAAAATGGATTATTTGTCTGTACCAAGTTGAAGGAGCTAATGCCACTCATGACTTAGAAGTCTATGTACAAAATGTGTTTAATTTGGCTTTCTTCCTTCTAGCAGGCTGGAGCTAAGTTTTAGAAAGAAGAAAAGCTTCAACCCACCATAAACAAGAAGTTCCTCTCCAAACTCCACGTAGGTTGCTTCTGTCTCTTGGAAAGTGGATTTGGCACTTTGGGATGCTAAAGTTCCTTGGGTTGGGTTATTGAATCATTGGGCTGAATGGATTTGTGTGTGTGCGTGCATCTCTCCTAGGGCTGCCACACTTAACAAATGCTGGTCAGTCATAGTTCCCTCTGTGAACAAACACTGTCTGTGCAACTGTTGTCCTGGGAGATAGATGACTGTGCAGCCTGGAGCTGTTCCAGGATTCCTCATGGTCAGAGCTCTAATTTTTTCTGGGATCAGCCAATCTTTCTTTTTCTTTCTTTCTTTCTTCTTTCTTTCTCCTTCCTTTCTTTTTCCTTCTTTCCTTTTTTCTTTCTTTCTTTCTTTCTTTCTTTCTTTCTTTCTTTCTTTCTTTCTTTCTTTCTTTCTTTCTTTCTTTTTTTCTTTCTCTCTTTCTTTAGTATCCTTCCTCAGAATTCATAGAATTCATAAAATCTTTTCCCTCTCCAATATATTGTATATGTGGATTTCCTCCTTTCTCACTTAAAGCCTGAATTAAGTTTAAAAACTTTTAAGTTGAGGTCTACTTATGATTTTTTTTAGGAGGAATATCTTCTTTGTGTATTGATCTCTTTAATCCACACGAAGCCTCTTTGGGCCAAAAGATAGTCTAGGTGAACAAAGTTTTTTTTTTTAAATTATGACTTGTAATCAAAACTTTAAATGCCCTTTAGATAAAATGTAAAAACAATTTATCAAAAGCTCCCTAAAATATCTTTCGTATTAAACCCAAATAGCTATCTGTGTCTATGTGTTTTTACTGGAAATCACATGCAATTTCAAGGTTCCTCATTGAATAATTCCCTCAAATCATTGCCAAATATTTTCTAAGCACTTTGAGAAGCAATTTTAGACATAGCCTATGTGAAAGTAATTTTGATATATTTTATGGGTTTTCCAATGACATACTCCCAGCATTAATGTACAATGTACACTTGTTGACTTGGATATGTGTGAGTAAAATTCTTAACATGTAAACCTTTTTCTTTAAAATTTCAAACAACTCTCATCTGAAAACCATAAGCTTTTGAAACTGAAATGAAAGAATCTTCTCCAGGCAATTGACTTCACTGGGAGAGAACGTTAGATTTTTTAAAAAATCATTCTATACTAATGCTGACAATTAATATAGAAACTAGACTCTGAAATTTTTAGTTCTAGAAATGAAAGCTTGGATGAGTTATTAGATACTTGAGGATTTATTTCTTATTATTCTGAATCTTCTTTGGTTTAGCATTTCTGAAATACACTCATCTCATTGAATTGTTTCTGCACATGTGTGTCATACATTCTGAAAAGATATGGTGACAAAACCAGACATGAGTAAAACATTGAAGAACTTAACAAAGGTCTGGTGTGTACCATTCTCTCAGGTAAATGGTGATTCCACAGTCCTCTAGTTCAGCCAGTTTTGTTCCTCTTCTGTGTGCCCATAGTACTTCCTTAATTTTCCAAGTGATAAAAAGTATCCTATTCCTCTTTCTCTTTTTTGGCGAGGCCTGTATGTCTCCTTTTATCTTTCTTTTTTGTTTGAATGGGACAGAGTGGGAGTTGGGATTGAATTTTAATTTCTACAGTACTTTCTTTATCTCTTATTTTTTAAAATTTTTATAGAATTCTATTCTTGTTTTTTGAATGCCATCTTGTTTCATATCTCTCTGAGAGTGTTCAAAGTTGTTGTTTTTTTTCCTTAAAAAAAATTCCCTGTTTCCTAATTATTCCTGTTCTTTTTTTCTGACATCATTTCCCCTCTGTATTTATCTCTGTTATGGGGTAGGTTTTTCTAATTGTATGGTGACCCTGAGAAACCTGTTCCCATTTATGAATGGAGCAATAATAACCTGGTTGGTATTTCTCTGTCCACAGGGCTAATTCTCTAATAGGCTTCATTTTCATATGAACATATGGGAAGCTGACGATTACATGACAGTGCATGATTTTAGGGAGTCTTCCCTGTGAACATCAGTGCACACATTGGCTGTTTACATCAAACATAATTCATTTGGTTTGGTTTTGCTTTCTAGAAACTGAGCCTACTATTTTTCACCTGGAAGATAAAAATTGGTCACCATTCTATGTTTAGGTGTGTGGATGGGTGGATTTGTAAATTCCACTGTTGCTTATACAGACATTCAGTTATATGCCTGTTGTCATGTTGTGCTGTGCTCTACTGCGCAGATCAACAGTCTTTTCAAATCTCCCCACCCTCTATCCCCAAACAGACACACACACACAAGATAATGAAGCTTTTTCATCTTTATTTTCCAAATTACCAGTCATCAATATTTTACACCTTTCAGAAATTTACAATTTTTTGTTAGCTGGTGACTTCCATCAAGTTTTAATTTGTCATTGTTTGGTAATGTCTTTTACTTGTTAGGATTTAAAAGTTACTTACAGGGGAAATTTACAACATACATTAAAAATAGAGATAATAGTGTAATTATCCTTTCTATGCTTAGTGTCCGGCTTCAACAATTATCAGCATTTTGTGAATACTTTGTTCATCTCCTTGCATCTTTTTTCTTAGAATACTTAAAACCAAATCCAGACATTTGATGCATAAATACCTCAGTCTACTCCTAGATGATCTTTTATACTTGAATTGTTTGAATTGAGATATAATCACAGCATACAACATGTCCTTAATTTAGATTTGTTAAGTTTTTTTATTCTACAACAGTTCCTCTTCTTCTTTTTTTTGCATTATTCTAAATATTAAAACAAGCAACTTTGCTGTGGTAATAAATGATCTCCAAATCTCAACTGCTATAGCAATAAAAGGTTAAAAGTTTTGTTTCCAGCCATTCCTGGTGACATAGTGGATAAGGCACCAGCCTGCCAACCCAAAGGTCACTGGGTCAATTTCCAACCAGGGGAACATAACCAGGTTGCAAGCCAGGTCTCCAGCCAGGTCTGTAGCTGGAGGCAGGTGAAAGGCAACCATACATTGGTGTTTCTCCCCCTCTCTGACTCTCTCACTTCCCCTCTCTCTGGAAAATAATAAATACAATCTTTAAAAAATATATTGAAATTTAAAAAAATGTTTTATTTCTGGCTTACAATGTACTTTGTCTGCTATTTGGCAGCAGCTCAGCTTCTCTCCATGTGTCTTCTTATTCTGGGACCCAGGCTATTTGTGTTAGGATGTTCTTGCAGAAGTAATAGGGCTGCAAGACAGTGAAGACATGATGAGCCAAGCTTTGCTTAGACATAGCTTGGTTTCTTTCATTCAATTGCATTGGTTAAAGCAAGTCATGGAGCCCAGCGAACGTCAATGTGTACAGCTCTTCTGATGGTCAACCAAAAGGCATTAGATACAAATGTATGATCTTACAAGTGTATAATCCTTACTCTTATAGGAAAGGGGAATGAATAATTAGACAAAGAAACATGCACTGCACATGCCTTTAATCAATTAAAGAAAGTAGGTCATTTATTGTGTAGACTGCCAAACATTGTGAATTTGAATGATTACTTCCTTATAATATTATTTATTATTTTATGTCCTGGATATTGATATTTAGGCATAGAGTATTGATTTAGTTTGGATTTGATATACATTTTAAAGATTTTATTTATTATTTTTGGAGAGAGGGCAAGGGAGACAGGCAGAGAGGGAGAGAGACTTCAATGTATGGTTGCCTTTCACCTACCTCCAGCTACAGATCTGGCTGGAGACCTGGCTTGCAACCTGGTTATATGACCTGGCTGGAATCCAAACAGTGACCTTTGGGTTGGCAGGCCGGTGCCTTATCCACTGTGCCACCAACCAGGGCTGATATTTCTTTAGGTAAAAGTACTTTATAGATACTCTTTATATGTACTTCCTATTGCATCACATCTGAGGCCACAATGTAGTTGATTAACTCATTTTACTAGTGCTAAATTTGATCAATTTGATCAAATTCATCTATTCATTTCATTACATGAATAGAAAGCAATACTTTTGATTTATAGAGATTTTAGTGAAATAACTCACTCAAGTTTAACCTACTGTCTCCTCACTTGTGACTGACTCAAGCACATATTCATAGGGCTTAGGAGAAAATTTGATGAGCTGGTATTAGTCTGATCCATCTGATCCTTTCATTCAAAAGTTCCTCACTGATATTTCTTCCTATGGTTTCAGTATCCATCCATTCATGATTATTGTCTAGACACCAAGTTGCAAAATAATGATTTTTTCTAAATTCAATCTATCTTTATTCATTAAAATTAATTTAAAAATTGATTTACTGCAACATTAAGTCATAGCTACTATATTTATTTTACATTTTGAGGTCTGAGTAAAATTGCCAACTGAAAAATTTTATTAAAACAGTGTATAAATCATTGTGTCAGATGATCTCTTGAATACCTTCTAGCTCTAATGGTCCATGCTTCACACAGGACAAAGAAACATAGAAAACATAGATGATAGAAAATTGTGCAAAGGAGCCAGTTAGATTCTCCTTCTGCCCTAGAGATTTATGAAAGCCATGGAGGATCCCTCTAAACAATAGCTTATTTTCAAGTTAAAGGAAAATTACCCTCCAGTCTTCAGTGTTGAAAGACATGCTGAATGATTGTTCTGCTGTGTTGTGCAGCTATATGTACCTCAAACAAATGCAAGATATAAAACTTGGATTACAGAGCATAACAAAAATAACCTCTATCTTTCTCTGCCCCTACACTCCATTATGGGAACTTTAGCCTTCCTCTAAATTGCCCTGTAACTATCCCCATGGTCTCATGAGATAATATGTTCCTCTCTGTTCTCAGAAATAGGAAGTAATCCATCATTAACCTTTTCTCATGACCCATCACCCAAAGCTTTGAAATTATAACCTGCCATCACTAAAGAACACAGCTCTACTATGTTTGCTATATTGTGCTACTTCTATTTCCTCTGACCTGGGGATAATCCCTCTCCTCCATTTATTGTTTCATTTCATTACATGAATAGAAAGCAATACTTTTGATTTATAGAGATTTTAGTGAAATAACTCACTCAAGTTTAACCCACTGCCTCCTCACTTGTGACTAACTCAAGCACATATCCATAGAGCTTAGAAGAAAAGATCATCTCAGTGCAAACCACTTCACTGCATATTGTATTTACCTTTCTTGCTTTGGCTGGAACATGCAGGTGACCCCATGCCCTGATATAAAAAGAGACATTGTTGGGCCCTTTCTCAACATGAGAGTAGCAGTGACTCTAGTCACATTACATAAAATAGAAGCTTGGAAGATAACTTTAGTCCCTTCTCCAGATTTTTTTTATCAGCATTTTATATGCTTTATTGAAAGTTGACAGGTGCAACAGTAAAATACAGTGACAACTGTGTAGAGAACATGCACAAAAAACATATGCATTTAACTACTATACAGGTAGTATGCAGAAACCCCTACTGGGAAATTCATCTCATTAGCTAGAACTGATCATTTTTCAAAGTATTCAACTAGCTCAATCAAAAGACTTTCATGAACAGGATTTACTTGAAGATATTCAGCAGCTAGAGGATTTCAGATTACACAAAACGACTGCATCAAATTCTTAAAATTTCTTTAGGTGTGGTTTTCTTCATAAAGCAGGTTTTTTTTAATTTTAATTTTATTGTTGTTGTATTACATCTATCCCCTTGTTTTCCCCTCTGTCCCCCTCCCCACCCACCCATTCCCCCCAAAGTCAATCTTGAAGCAGTTTTTATGTAGATTTTTCTATAAAGAAAATCCATACCTCTTCAGACAATGAAACATCTACATTTCAACCTGTACAACCTAAATAGTAATTACAGTCCTCTACTGTACAAAATAGTTACCTTACATACACAAATATATAATAAGCAAAATATCCTTCATATTAAGATAGCCTAGATCCCAGATAGCTGTCACCTCTGGTCATTCTAATAGCTTTGTGTCATCCTCTGTTTCAGAAAGAGGCACACAGTATGATTGTTTTTAATGGATTTTGATGACTGTCATCAATTAGTACAATGAACTGTTTCCCCTCATTTCAGGAATGACTATGCACCAGTGTTTCCTTTTACTTCCCTTTCAAGTTCCTCATAGGTAGAAGAGAAAAGAGGACAGTCAAATGGAACTCCACTGATCCACCCCATGTCGTACACTATGTGCAAGCAGGAGACAACTCTTGGAAATAAGGGTGGGGAACAGGGAAGGGATAGAAAGGCACACAGCTTCTCTGCATGAATTAAACCATTTCTCAAATATCTGCCAAACTGCATGAGGTCCCATTATACCCATGCTAATTCTCTATTCAGCTTTTTTTTTTTTTTTTTTTTTTGGTTTTTTTAAAAATTTTATTTCATTATTTTTAGAAGGAGGGGAAGGGAGAGAGGCAGAGAGGGAGAGAGACATCAATGTATGGTTGCTTTTCACCTGCCTCCAGCCACAGACCTGACTGAAGACCTGGTACGCAGCCCTGTTATGTGCCCTGGCTGGGTAATCGAACCTGCAACCTTTGGGTTTGCAGGCCGGCGCCTTATCCACTGTGCTACCAGCCAGGGCTTCTATTCAGCTTTAATTCACCCAACTAAGACATTTTTTCAAGCCAAAAGCATATGGGTATTTAATACTGGAAAAAAGAGATAATGGCATATGTCAGTCTTATGTCTCTTTTGCAGTGAGCAATGAAATGGGTGAATGTGGAGGCAGGTTCCCCCTAGTACATCATCTCTCAGGTCTGCTGAGTTTGGACAGCAGCAGCCAGTTCTGTGTGGGACTATATAGAAGGCTATGCAGTTGGTACTGAGCCCTGGGATGCTGGCCGGGCAAGGGGCTATGTGATTCCCTGTGGCTGTGTGGTGGCAAGGAGGGAGACAGTTTGCAGCTGGGCCTGGAACTGGGCAAGCTGCTCAGGACTGTCCCGTGTCTTCAGCAGATTGTTTTCCCGCTCCAGCTGGGAATTTTTCTCTATTAATTCTTTGATTTGCTCCTTGAGGACCTCCACTTCCTCTCTAACTGAATACATCAAATTACTTTTCACCAGCTCCATAGCTTGCTCGATTTTGTTGTCAATAGCTAAGCCACTTGCACCAGAGGAGATTTATGAGAGTCAGACTCCATCCATGGAGCTGCTTGTCCCCACGGCTGCAGAGCAGTGAAAGCTTCCTATTTGTCTCTTCTCCAGATCTTAAGTGCAGTGACATACTTTTCCCTCTGGAAGTTGATACTGGCTTCTACCACATAGGGTTCCTAGAGAAAATCAAGATGGAACCTTGTTGGTAGATTATATTTATTCTAAGGCCCTCACTCCACCTTAAAGAAAGCAGGCTGCTCAAGAAACAGGAAAATTGAATGAGAAGCTTGGGAAGTAGCCTAATCAAAGGCAAAAAATAAGGACTTGTGTAGAAAAAAATGTACATGTACTGTAAAGTCAGCAGTGAACAGGGTTACTTGGTTTGCTAAGTAAACCAGCACTGGCTCTAACCTGCTGAGAAAGTTTCCCGTTCTCACACCTTGTTTGCTTCCAAGTTTCCTCCAAGACAAACTCTTCAAAGCTATAAAATGTCCCGGTAAGATAAAAACTCACTAGATCCACTACAAACAAGAAGGTCTTTCATTTCCCTCCAGGCATTACAGAAAAATCCACAAGGCTGAAAATTATTTAGGGAAAATTTATTAATTTATGGTAGTTAAGAAGTATCAAACATTAGATTAAGTTCTTGAAATCTGGCCATTATAAAGAATTTCCTCCCAAAAAAACTTTATTTACTTCCATTCAGAAGCAGGCAAATAAACCCTGTTGCTTTGTGGTACATAGGACCTGGTTGTCTATCATCAACTAATTGGTCTTCTTTATGGTTGTTATAGAGAGGACCATCTTAACCACCTCAGACACTTCCTCTGTTACAAACTTATTCTTTTTCCTTATGAAAGACAACACCCAATAATCACTGTAAATTTTATATGTATTTGTGTGTATGAGTATGTCTGTGTGAGCTCTCAAGATTCCTAGTGTCACTAATAGAGAGGAACATACATATGCTCACTATTAAAACAATAAATAAGACTCCCAAAGTGATGCTCACACTAAGTGCATGTGAAGTCTGCTTTGCAATAATTTGTTTTAAAGTTGACTTAAAAATAACAAAGATGTGGCAGGTGAACTTTGGCCTTTTTGAAATAAGAAAAATAAAGTAAAATATTAATTTATTAGTTTAATTTTTCAAGTAAAAAGGAGAAAAAGGATGATAAAAATTGGTGTTTCAATCAGGCAAAACCAGATTTACCTTATTCTAGAATCAATAATTTGTCTTTGATGATTTCTTCGAATAATACCCTGTGTGTGGTTTGAGGGCTTAAATATTGGACCTACATTTACATGTCCCTTTTCCACATTCTTAAATATATGGTTCAGCTTCTTTACCATAGAGCTCTTTTACTGTCTTAGACCTTGGCTCTGTTAATAGAGTGCTCAACATTTGATAGAGAATTATCCTCACATTTCATTTTGCAATACTTTTACTTAATGCTCTGTTGTCCTGCCTAATTGAAAGCAAGAGGTTATACTAAGGGAATCAGAACTTAGCATCCCTGACTTCAGCTCACTATGTTCTCTTTTCAATACTACTGGCTAGTCAATTAGATATCAGTCCAGCTCATGAGCTGAAAGAGGTAAAGATGCTCCCCATGCACCTGTGTTTGAAATCAAAAGCAGCATGTCACTGGTGGTTGGGGATGCTCACTCCAGTAACATAACTGCCATTTATTTTCATAGTCAACTCCAAGTGTGACTGTGAGAACCCTAAGTGTTGGAGGACGTGGGACTTGGTTCCTCTCCTTTGATCCACAGGTAGCATTAAATGGAAGTTAATAGCATGGGCTCTGGAGTCCAACAGCCTTAAAGGTACATCTTCTCTGTAACATATATTCTGTGTGAACTTAGAAAAGTCTCTGAATCTCTCTGTAGTTGTTCATCTACAAAATAGAAAGAATATGTCTATCTCATTGGATTGGCATAAGAATTAAGACAGTGCATGTAACATGGTTAGGACATACTGAGTACTTCTTATAAGTTAGTTATTAAAATTATTATAAATAGTATAAAATTGGCCTTCTACAAGTTATGGGTGGAGATCTCTAGGATGGTTTCAAACTATAAATGCCTTAAGTGGAGTTCTTTTTTTTTTAAATTTTATTGTTGTTGTATTACATCCATCCCTTTTTTGCTCCCCTCTGTCCCCCTCCCCACCCACCCTTTCCCCACAAAGTCAATCCCACCTGTTGTCCATGTCCATGGTTCCTTTATACTAGGTTCTTGTCTAAGCTGCTCCCCTTCTTTGCCTCTGCCTCCCCCCTCCCCCCAGCCCCTTTCCCCCTGACCACTGCAGGCCTATTCCTTGTATTCATACACTTGGTTCTGTTTTGCTTGTTGTTAGTTTTGCTCATTATTGTCCTGTAATGGGTGAGATCATAACATGAAGTTTGATTTAATTTCCTGTACATTTTACTGAGAGGAGTTGATGGAGTTCTACCTCAGTCCTGAAGAAATAGGCAGACATACCTTGTCCACTTTCTCCCAGGAATATTCCACTGAACTGTCATCAACTGTGGAAGCAGCATATGCTACCACAGAGATGGGTTCTAGTTAATTCATTTTTCAGGAGCTTAAGGAACAGAAAAGTTCTGCGGTGACAACTTTGTTCCAAGAAAGAAGAATACTATGATCATAGCTCATCAAATCAAATTGGGCTTTCTGTTGATATTCTCCATTTTGTAGCATTAGTGAAAAAACTATGTCAAGGAACCCCTATCCTAGGTAAGATTTATGTTCAGCTTTCCTGACATTTAGTTCCTTTAGTGGGATCAGTCTCATTCCAAGATGTTTGTGCTTGATGAGCCCACTGGAAAATTTTCCAAGTCAGCAATACTACCTGGCTGATACTCTCAGTTGCTGGCATAGGAAGAGAAAAGACTCAAGAACTTCAATGGATTGTTGATTTCACTGTCAGCATCTGCATCAATATTAACTCTTTGTAGAGTTCACAATGGAAAATGATATTTTGGGCTTTCTGACACAGCTGTGTTTCCCTTCCCTTTTGCCTTCTTGTGGGGGAACAAACACTTTGGGATCCCTAGAGATAGTACTTCCCTATGACTGTGTGCCCTAAGCTTAGTTGATGGCTGAGCCCTTAACTTAATTCAATCTTCACATGTTAAGATGTGGCTTATATCACCTACTGGGCTAGGTATTGAGGGGCTTTTGGGAAAGGGATTATTTTTCCTGAAATTTTCAAGCAGAAGTAAACTGACCTATTGAAAACTCAAAAATTGCCCTGGAAATTTTGAGTAGAATAACATAGAAAACACTTCTTGCTTGGTAGAATGAGCAAGTAAGTGATGGCCCTAAGGGAGAAGGAAGAGGATCAGTTATTCTAAAGAATATATACAATGAAGTCTCTCAATGCATAAATGAGCAGAAAGAGAGGAGTAGTTGGGGATGGAAGAGTCATGCAGGAGGACTAGTATTTGTTTTATGTTTTTGTTGTTATTGTTGTTGTTAATGTTAACTCTCTTTTCTGCCTCAAAAGGAATCTTTCATCTGGCAAAGTGGTTGAGAGCATAGCCTTAGTGTAAAACACACTTGGGTGAGAATTTCAGCTAGGCCATTCACAAGATATATGCCTTGTCCAGGCTGCCTGAACTTTCTAAACCTTGGTTTAGAAATAATAATTAATTATTATTAATAAGGATAATAATTCCTGGTATATAAATTAAATGAATAGTAAATATAAAGTACCTAAAATGGTACCTGCTAAATAATTCAATGGTATTAAAAGTTAGCTGGTGATAGTGATGGTGGTGGTGGTATTGGTGTTGAGGGAGTACTGATGTTAACACAAGTGGAAAAAGAGGTTCAGCTTTTTGTTTTTTTAAGATTTTATTTCATTATTTTTAAAAGGAGGGGAAGGGAGAGAGGCAGAGAGGGAGAGAGACATCAATGTATGGTTGCTTTTCACCTGGCTCCAGCCACAGACCTGGCTGAGACCTGGTTTGCAACCTTGTTATGTGCCCTGGCTGGGGAATCGAACCTGCGACCTTTGGGTTTGCAGGCCTGCACCTTATCCACTGTGCTACCAGCTAGGGCAGGTTCAGCTTTTTAACCACATGACTCAATGGTCTTCTAAGCATGCCATAAAATGCACTGGGTTAGAGAGAAACCAAAGTTTTTTGGCCTCACCCCTCCGCTGCCTTCTCCAAAATACATTTTTCAACAATTTCTGCCTTCTTTTAATTGAACCAGACTTACAAATGAAAAAAATTAGAAGGATCAATATTCTTGACACTTGCATCACCTGAGCTCCTCAGAGACCTGGCAGTGAAGATTTCCTAAGGGCTTTGGTCAGAGATTGGCCTTTGAGTCTTCCTCTCTGGGTACTCCTGTTCTGCTTCTTGAATCCCCAGCCAGAGACGCCAGGTGGTTTTCCACGCCATCAGTCTGAGGTCACATTCAACCTCAGTTCTCCAAGGAAAAGGTACCATTTCCTTTGGCCAAGTCCCTGGAGCCAATCTTCATCCTGTGATTGGCCTACCCCCAGAGTGACTCAACAACCCAGAGTCTGGCCTTGTTCTGACCCCTGACGTCTTCCTGAGACAGGGTGAGACCTGCTGTGAGGAAAGGCGATCATTATATCATCTCTTAGCAGAGGCCGCATAAACACTTCCCTTCTCTAATGAATGGGCTCCTAGGGGCAGGCTGACTTGTCTTGGTGTGACATCCCCAGGACAAGGGTGTGGATGAGAATTTCTAATGTTGGTGTTGGGAACATGCAGATATCAATTTCCCAACTTTTTTCACTATAACAGAATGTTAATGTTATTGAAAAAGGACTTCACCCTTTTTTCTTTTAAAAAGACTTTACAGAAGCAGAATAAGAAACCGTCCTATTAGCAGTGCATTATCCAAACAGTATAAGTGTATTATATACTTTGAGGGCCTAGAATATATAAAGAAGAGTGTTAAGGGACAGGAGACAGACAGGTATGCTTGTGAATGAAGCAAAATAGTGCAGTAACAAAGACAATGCTTGATAAAGTTGGACAGAGATGTGCTTAAACTGTGGCTGTGAACATGCTACTGTTTTCTAAGCCTCAGTTTCCTCAGAGATAAGGAAGTCTGTGTAAGTCTGTTAGATAAAGCTTGTAAACTGCTTAGTACTGCACTTGGTGCAGAAATTATACTTAATCCATGGTAATACATGTAGGGGGCATCAAAGATCTGAGGAGTGAACATTAAACTCTGGTTGGAATGAGTATATACCTGGCTTTAAGATATTTGAGAGCTAGAATTTGGTCTGGATATTGAAGCAGAACGTGATTTCCACAGTGATTTGAGGAAGTGTCATGGATAGAGACAGAACACTGAGCTGTACAATGTAAATTCATCAGACAATGGGTAGTGTAGCAAATGAAAAAAAAAAAAACAAAAAACAAAAAAACTGTTGATGGGCTCAATTACCATACTCAGGAATTCTTTCAGAATGGAAGGCCTCCATCATGGTCCAATCTTCCAAACCTGCTAACTAGTTAACTCCCAGAACTATTAAACCCAAGAGCCAAGAGACTTCAGAGATACCAAAAGTGGTAGACAGTGGCCACCTCAATATATTATAGGTTTGTTTCCAACACTAGAATTCTAACCTACTGACAGGTATAAATTATTGGAAAGGCAGGCCCAGAAAAGTCTATTTATATGAGAAATTTGGGAGCCACCAGGGAAAATTACCATTCCAAGGAGCTGACTCTCAGTCAAAGCATTTAGCTTGAGAAAGTAAGAGTAATTCTGAACCCCTGGCCTCTCTTACTTCAGTCTCCCATGGACCCACACTGAAGTTTTATGTTGAATAAAGGTCCTGTGAGTAAGAAATGGGAAAAAGTTCTAGGATAATAGAATAGCACCTACAAGGACCTCCAGGTGTGACAGGGGACCAGAATGATAAGCACAACCAGTACCTGGGAGGCTGAAATGGGATAAACATGAAAAACTAGGCCAAAGCCAAATGATAAAGAACATCCCAAGTCCAAGAGAATAGTTCGAATTTAATTTTATGTGTAATGTGAAATTACCACGATGGATTTAACAGCCAGGTGATATCATCTGATTTTCAAGTCAGAAGACCACACTTGTTTGGAGAATGTGTTAGGTGGGAGCAGGACTGAAAGCTAAAAACCAGTTAAGAAGCTACTGCAGTAATTGGAGCAAGAGGTGGTAATGATCCAGATTGCTACAAGGGTAGTGGTAGGGGTCATAGAAACAAGGCTACATTCAAATTTATTTTAAATATAGAATCACAGAGTTCAATAATGGATTAGGAAAATTTGTTAAGTTTCTGACTTCAGCCACTAGGACAAGAGTGGAACTATTGACTGAAATGGAATATATAAGTATAAGACTGTTCATTGTCAGGTAGGGTCAAGAGTTATGCTTTTGAGAAATTCAAATGGAGTCTCAAGGAGGCATTTGCTTTTCCAAGACATTTTGGTGTCCCTGGAGTGCTTAAGCTAGAGATACAAAGGTGGGAGGGCTGAACATTTCAGGGGAGAAAGAAGGGACAGGGCTCTAAGACCTCCAAAATTTAGTGTTTGAAAGGTGGGGGCAGAGTTCACAACGGGCACTGAAAAAGAAGTGGCCAATGGCTTTGGATGAAACGTAAGGGAGTGTGGTATTTGAAGTAGGGAGTGGAGAGTGCTTTCTATTAAAGGAGGCCTTGTTCATCAGGGTCAGGTTTCACTAAGAGCCATGGTATGGCAGGCATGGTGCTAAGCATTCTAGACATAGCATTTGATCTTTGTAGTGGTAGAGCTGGGGTGGAAAAAATCTGATTCCTGAGCTGATGTCATTCCTACCATACTATATTCCTTAAATATCAGCATTCTCATTTTGTAGCTAAAGAACTGAGCATAAGGAGATAAGGCAGCTCCACAGTAGGTTTTCTCTCCTACTCTGTTCCCAATGCCATTGAGAGACTGGAAATATATGGAAATTGCTCTCTATGAAGACCTAACTACAAAAGTAGAGATACATCCACTGTTAGGGTTCCAACAGTTTTTGAGGAATTCAAATAAACTTGATTTGCATAGGAAGCAACAATAAATGGCATCTTAGCTTTAGGCTTTAAAGCAGGGATGTAGGTTATCACTAAAACTATGTCACAGGATATCTGAAGCAAGGTGAACTTGGGGGATGGCAGCCAGGGCCATCTAAGTAGGGACCCCCAGATGGGTGGGTTGTACCTGTACAGTAAGATAGGTAAAATGTATGAGTTAGGCACTATTCACTGGCTCAGCTGAGGACCCAGAAGGCCATGTGGGAGGTGGGTGGTTGGCCAGGTCCCAAGCAGTGCACCTGAGTGTGGACTGGAGTAGGACTCAGCTGCGGCTGGGTGTGGCAGCTTCAGCTTCTGTCCCTGGAACCTCAGCATGGCTGTGGTTGCTGCTCATTGGCTTCTCTGCTGATTTCCTCTCTGAGCTGTCAGAGTCACTTAAGCTGAGACAAACAGCCTGTGACCTGATGCTGCATGACTGTGTTTTATTTGACTAATTTTATTTTGGCACAAAGGCAGCAGGAAAATGCAGAAGCGCTGGAGCTTGACTGTGACGAATGAAACAGGGGGATCCAAAAGTTAAGCTGTGCCTTGAGGCAGGTCTCCTGTATCCACCATCGAAGTAGTGGGCCCTGGTTGATTTGTGGGTTGGCTGGCCCCTGGGGCTCCATGGGAACATTTAAAAGTGGGGATTATCAGGCCCTGGCTGGTAGCACAGTGGATAAGGTGCCGGCCTGCAAACCCAAAGGTTGCTGGTTCGATTCCCCAGCCAGGGCACATAACCAGGTTGCAAGCCAGGTCTCCAGTGAATAAAATCTTAAAAACAAACAAACAAAAAAAAGTGGCAGTTATCAATCTGTGGCTCCAGGATGGGCTAAGCAGTTTGAAAACATGGGTCTGTGGTGCTGCCTTAGAGAGCAGCTACTTTAAAACCTTGAGGGTTGTGTGCTCTGTGGGGCTATCACCTTAATGGAAGGAGAGGCACCTTGGAGCATTACTAACTTTGGAGTGATCCTGGAGCCAGGGCCCTGGGAAGCTCATTCCTGGTCTGTGAGCAGCCAAAATCCCAGCAAGAATGGCTTTCAGGGGGCTTTGCATTGTCTGACCATGTATATTTGCTGTCTTCAATATCAGAAACAGAACCTGTCGTTGGCCTCTAACACTACTAGTTCACTCCTTGAAGTCCTGGGTTGGAGTTTTGTCCTCACATATCAAGATCCCTTCCATGTGTAATTCCACATGTACATAAAGTAAGTTTCTCCATTACCAGTGTCCTCCAACAACAACAACAACAACAACAACAAAAAGGTAAACTCACCTCCTTTGACCATATTATTGCTACTAGCCACAGTCCTATTTCGGTGGGCCTTTTCTAGCAAAACTGCAGGAAACTACTTTCCCCCCCATCACTCTCCCCATTTCCCTCCTCACTTCCCATTTCCTCCTGAACCCAAACTCGTTTCATCTGAAATCACCAATGGACAGACATGAGAATGAAGGTGTGCTATGAAGGTTCTTCTTGAGTCTCCCTCATGGGAAGTGGCATCCCCCTCTTCTCTATGGAAATGTCTGGGGTCATGACTAGAGAGTCCCTTCCTCCAATTTCCCTATGCCATTCTCCACACAGCCACTAGGGAGGATTTTTACAAATGGGAATCAGTTTATGCCCTCCGGTTGCTCCCACAGCTTTTTTTTTTATAATTTTATTGTTGTTGTATTATATCCATCCCCTTTTTGCTCCCCTCTGTCCCTCTCCCCCCCCACCCATTCCCCCCAAAATCAATCCCACCTGTTGTCCATGTCCATGGTTCCTTTATACTAGGTTCTTGTCTAAGCTGCTCTTCTTCTTTGCCTCTGCCTCCCCCCCTCCCCCCAACCCCGTTCCCCCTGACCACTGAAGGCCTATTCCTTGTATTCATATACTTGGTTCTATTTTGCTTGTTGTTAGTTTTGCTCATTATTGTCCCGTAATGGGTGAGATCATATGATATTTGTCCTTCAATGACTGGCTTATTTCACTAAGCATAATACTCTCCAGTTCCATCCATGTTGTTGCAAAAGGTACAAGTTCCTTCTTTCTTTCTGCTATATAGAATTCCATTGTGTAAATGTACCAAAGTTTTTTGATCCAATCATCCACTGATGGGCACTTAGGCTGTTTCCAGCATTCCCACAGCTTTTTATTACAATAAAAATTTTTTTTAAAAAAATTGTAACCCATCCTGGCTCTGAACTGCCGTCTTTCCTCACCACACTACTTATTCCTCTGTCTAGCCTGGAAGGCTGTGTCCTCAGACCCTGTTATATCTATCACCTTTCAGGCCTCTGCTGTAGGTTACTTGCCAAACAGTTCCAGCTTTAAACACTATTCAAAATAGCCACATGACTCCCCTTGTTTTCTGTAAAATAGCTGTGACCAGCTGACCAACCATAATATTTGTTTACACTCCTTTTCTCTTGCAGAATGTAAGCTCCATGAGGGAGGCCAATCATTTTTGCATCTCTTATTGAGCATTGACAGCATGCCCTGGACATAATAGTTGGTGGATAAATATTTATTCAGTCACTGAGGGAATACAAGTTCCATGTGATTGTCATCTGGACATAATGGGGGAACAGAGGAGCAGTTGAAGAGTAAGTCAGGCTCAGAACGTACAGCTCCTTGAGTGCTGTGTTAATATATTTGTTGACTTTTACCTTCCAGGAGGTGGACAACCAACAGAAGAGCTTTAACAAGTTCAGGGACAGGATCAAAGCTGTGTTGTAGAATGATGATGGCTCCAGTGGCTGGGGAGAGCAGTTTGTGTGTCCCAGAATCAGAGAGGTCCCTGGGGGCACCAATGCGGCGAAGAACAGGGCCTTTAGCTAAGCCTGAAGAATTTCCAAGGGCAGGAAGAAGTAAAGGGCATGGAGGTGAGGGACAGAGAACAAACTTAGTGGGATCTAAAGAGGCCATGAGATGTTTCATTTGATAGGAGTGGGGAGTTGTAATAGATCAAGGGCAGTCGAGCTTTTTAGCGAAATGAAGAGATTTTCTTCAAACAAAATCATATTCAGAACCTCCAAAATAAATTAGATAAAAGTGGCTCTCACTGTGGCTGAGGAGGAGGCCTAGAGCCAAGACCTGCCCCACTCACTCTCACCTCTGCTTCTCCCCAGCAAGATCCTCCAAGCCTCTCTTGCAGGATCCAAAGCTTTGAGTAGCAACTGATAACTTCTGATTGGGAGATGTGAGAATTAGAGCACCCTGGTGCGTCTTTCCTCTCTTTCTTGCCTTGGCTGACATGTGCAGTGTGCCTCTGTCAAACTTCCCTCTGCAAACAGACTGGCACCCCTCCTCCCCAGCAACATGACCAGACACAGATCTCCGCAGGGCCCACACAGTGCCCCCAACTTGGAAGCAGGGCCTGTTATTCACCTCTATTCCCTGTTTGGCACTTCTGTTGCTATAAATACACCTTGTGAAGGTAATTGCAAGATGGAACAGACGTGGCTCCAAAGCCTGCTGGCTCCAGGCTACTGTGTCAGCAGTATACCTCTGAAAAGCATATAAAAAGACAAGTGACTCAGGAGGTAGAGCACATGCTCAAAAGTAAGAAAGAACCAAAGGGAAAAAATACTACAAACAAGTCATAAGACAACATTATGAGTGTTCCCAGGAGAATGAAAAAGCTCCATAAAAGTAGCCCCAGTCCCTTGAGCACACAATATGTTTTTTATAAACTTCCCTGACTCTCTTCTAGGTTTTTCTTTTCCACTCACCCCACAATACACTTTTCTTAAGAAAATTAAACACAAACCACTTACTGTACATTTAATTTAAAGAGGGGGAGGACAAAAACCCTCTCAATGTTGAAATGTCATTAAGGAGGTGACGCAAAGCTGAGAGGCTAAGAAATTGAGTCCCTTTTCTTTACTCTTATTGATTTTAGAGAGACAGAGGAAGGCAGAAAAAGAGGGAGAGGGAGAAAAAGAGAGAGACTGAGCTACCCTACCAGATCATTTTGTTTTTGAATTTAGGAAACTGAGTCTTTAACCTGCCACACACCATTGTATGAACCAGTACACATCAATGGGCTTCAGAGTAGAAGTAGAAATGCAGTTTGATTCTAAAGACAATGGCAAGCCCATTCAGGAAAGTTTCCATATCACCAGGGCTGAGGCTAAGGCTGCTCCCCAGGGCTACAGGTCAGGGCTGTACAGGGACCATGGCTTCTGTTACTGTGGGGGCTACCACCAGGCCTCTTAAATGAAGTTATAGCCCAGTTGTGGAAAGAGTCCACACAGGACAAAGTGAGCTTTCCAGCTCTGGGAAGTTGGCTGCTGTTCCTTAAATACCCTCTCATTTTGGCTTGTCCAAAACCTTGCTGTCCTTCAAGGTAGAGGACAAATACCATATTCTCTGTGCAGCCATCATCAAGCTCCAGCTTTTACTTCCTCTGGCTGTTCTCTGCCCCCATGTGGATTTATAGTTCAGATTTTGAATTCTGAGTTCATGACAAAGATCCACTGTGTTGAAGAGATTACTAAACTTTCTTATGCTTCCTTGTCTATAAGATGAACTAGTTGTATGGGGTAAATGAAATCATATTCATTGAAATACTTTGCATGAGGCCTGGTCCATTCTAAGTTTCAAACTGCATTGCCTATTACTATAACCAGTTAGCTCAGTGAGGCATTGTTGGGAAAGAAACATCACCATAATCAGAGGCTCACAGCTTCTTGGGGAGGCTTGATCGCTCATTTGCATTTCTTTCATGGCACCAGTCACCTTGTCACCTTTCCTCTTCTATATTGTGATTGTATTTATCACTCCCTTCACTCCTTCAGAAAAGGTTGGGTTTATCATTCCCATTTTGCAGTTGAGAAAAGTAAGACCTTTGACAGGTTAAGTAGTTTGCAATGGTTCTTGAGGAAAAGGTAGAACCTGATTAACCCCAAATCCAACTGTCTCCAAAGCCTCAGCCACTCTGTTGTGCATGTGATTTCTCAGACTTAATAGTTTGAATCCACGCAAACATCAGGTGGTGCAGTCCTATGGATGAGTATGCATGTAGTTAACATCATATTTGAGATTAGAGTTAATAATGCTACTTTTTGTTTTCATTGTTGCTGGGTTTTAGTAATGTTTTCATAGTAAAGGAGAGATTTTGATTTTCATTAATAAAATATTTACTAAGTTTTTCTGTGTCTGGTCTTAACTGAGCCATATTAGAGGTTAACTGGACAGTTGTTTTGCTCATCTTATGTGAAGGGGAAGGGACTGATCCAATCTCACTTGGACTTGGACAGTGGAGTTGGTGTCAGTACCCTGAGGCCTCTCAGCTTTGAGGGCCTCAGGCTCTGTGCAGGAGTCCTCTTCCCAGGATGACCAAACATTCCAGGCTGCTTTTTATCCTTCACTGTTGCTTGGAAAACCTGACTCAGAATCAGCTTGGTGGGTTCTTAAGCCTTCAGACTCCTGGACCCAGCTCAGGCCTTCTATATTAGGCCTTATGGGGAGCTAGGAATCCCTGCACTTAACCAGCCCCTGGTGGTCTGGGGCACCAGGAAGAACACTGGCCTTCTCCAGGAAATTCGGCCTTTGTGATTCATGCTGACCAGCTTCATGTGCGGGTCTCACTTGCCATAACCTTCTTCAAAGATGCTCATTTTGTCATTTAACAACTATTCATTAAAATATAACTGTGGGCATAGTAGATGTAAAATAAAACTAGTGTTTGTCTCTATTGGCCTGCAGAGGTAGTTCCACAGATTTGGGTCGGTAAGACAATAGTGCTTATTTGATTATCAGAGGTATATCTCTGACTTGGGCCTGGACCAGATGGGTGCCAGTGGACATGGAAGAGACTGCTGAAAAAAATTAAGGTCCTTGTCCACAAAATGCATGGGATGCCCTCAGGAAACTCTCTGTGTTCAAGAAACCATGAGTCAGCATAGGAGCCATGAATCTACAGGGAGCTAAAGGGACATCAAACAAAGTGAGAAGCACTGGGCTGGGGCGAGAGGGGCCCTTACAAGAAAAATGGCATTTCATTTACTTATTTATGAAGTGATTGATCTGCACACTATTGTTTCTTCAAAGATTATAGGTGTTTGCAAAAGCACATGCAATTTGAAATGTAACATGTGTAGACATATTAGTAAGTCCAAGGTTTACGTTTGGCTTGAGTGTAAAAAAATCAATCAGGTTGGCTGGATATACATGTGTGTTGCAGGGATGGGAGCTGGGGAGAGTGCCTTGATTCTGAGCTTTCTGTTTAAGGTTCTTCCTTAGATTCACACTTTATTTGGCTTTAGTAAGCTTTAAGTCCATTACTGAGTGGACATTCCAGGTGACCTCCAGTTCCTACATGAATTTCAAAACAACTTTGTTATAAAGGATTATGAGAGTCACCCATGGACTTTAGTGATCAATAGCTGAAGACATGGATAGTGAGAAGGAAGGTGATGGCTCTTTTGGCAGGTCCTAACTCTATCACTTCCTCATCAAGATCCTTTTGTTGTCTCTTTGGCCATGTAACATTATCCTTACTTTTTACCTCAACTTATCAGTAATTTTCCAGGAGCCTGGTCCTTGAATCTCCTCATGAGGATAACTGGTTAATTCAATGAATCTTTGTGACACACTGTTAAGCACCTATCACCTTAGAGTACTAGAAAATGCATTTGTTGTCCATTTATTTAGAAGGTCATCCAGGGATATTCTGAAACCTCAGGCCCCACTGAATGGGGTTTCCAATTTGTCTTGATTTATGTCCATCTCCATACAGAACACTCTGAGTGTCCCTGTTAACTAAATGGTTTTCTTGGTACACACACACACACACACACACACACACACACACACACATATATATATATATATATACACATATGTGTATATATATATATACACACACACACACGCGCACACACACACACACACACACATACCAGGCAATAAGTCAGAAAGCAGAACTGAGAAATAAGAATAAAGAGAAGCAAGAAACTAAAGAATATATCTGATGACAATAAGTTGGATTACACTCTTACAATTTTTTTAAAATAGTGAAGAAATGCTAAGTGTGAAAGAAGCTGTTGGATTAAAAAAAAAAAATAAGATGTTATTTAGAACAGCTTAGGTTCACAGCGAAATTGAGAGGGAGGTACAGAGAATTCCCATATTCCTCCTGCCCCCACATCCTTTCAACATCACTTACCAGAATGAAACATTTATTAAAATTAATGAACCTACATTGACACATCACAATTATTCAAAGTTCATAGTTTTCATTAGGGTTTACTCTTGGTGTTGTGCAATCTATGAGTTTGTACAAATGCACAGTGACATGTCATGTACCTATCATATGGGATCATACAAAGTATTTTCACTTCCCCCAAATTCTCTCTGTTCTACTCATATCTTCCCCTTCCCTTTCCAGACCCTGGCAAATGCTCATCTTTACTGTCATAGCTTTGCTGTTTCCACAATGTATAGTTGGAGTCATACAGTATGTAACCTTTTCCTAATGGTTTTTTTCACCTAGTAATATGCATTTAAGTTTCATCCACATCATTTTATGGCCTTATAGTTTACATCTTTTTAGCACTGAATTATATTTTATTGTCTGTATGTATCACAGTTCATTTACCCATTCATTCACCTACCAAAGAAAGACATCTAGTTACTTCCACATTTTGGCATTTATGAACAGAGTGTTGGATATCTTTAGAGTTATAGAATCTCAAAACTAATGTCATTATGCAGTAGGGATTCACTGGTGATTTTGTACAATGGTGCCAGAAATAAGAAGCATGGCAATGCACTTCAATCCAAACCCAACAGATGGTAGTGGAGAAGTAAAGAAGGTTTTGGCCAAAATGAAATGTTATCCTGCTCCATAAGGCTTTATTGTAGTCCTCGCATGAGTCCAGGGCTCTGTGGTACATACAGAAAGCATGAACTCCCCTTCAGCTCTAACAGCCAGTGTTTACTGTCTAGGAATGATTCTATGAAGAAATAAGGATCTGTGTTTAGTAATAGAAGTAATAGAAGCCATGGAATAAGTATTCAGAAACGGTTTTCCTATAAATCCATTATAGATTAACTTGTGGCCAGAATGATATGTTTAAGTTTAATATACTTAGAAAAAAAAAAAAGATAAAACCACAGAGACAATAAAATAGTATACTGTTTATCCATAAACCCTTGCATTTCTTTTAGAATAACTTAATTCTGACAATCTCAATTTCCATTTTATTTGCAAGTTGGCTCTAAGGATCTGTGTGCCTCTTTTTATCTCTATAAACCTACCCAAGGGCTATGACTGAAAGGAAGCTCTACTTGTATCCAATTCTTCTGTGGCTGCATCTTTCTGAAAGGGCAGAGAAGCAGTAGCTTCAAGAGATATTCTTTAGGTCAAAAATCAAAAATGTTAGAGTTAAAAAATATATCCCAGAAAACTTGTTTAATCCCCTCATGATACAGAGGAAAATCCAAGCCCAAAATGATAAAATTATGTTCCCAAATTCAGGTATTCTGACTCCAAATAGAATACTTTCTGTTGTCCTGTAGCTTGACTGCTGGAAAAGCTATGTTAAGCAGTTATTTTGTTTAATCAAACTCTTCTTCTGAAAGGCCTTGCAGCTGTAGCTAGAATGAGAAGTACATTTAAATAAGTTTCAGACAGAAAATGTATCCCCTGAGAGATACTGTGGGCACAACCATATATCTTAGGAAAAGAATTATGAAAATTAACCATGGCCAGAGTTGAGAAAAGGAGTAATCAGGACCCAGGGAGAGGGAAAGAAGGGCAGTGGGCTCTGAATTTCCAGTCTGTTGAGCCAAAAATTCAATACAAGAACTTCCTTGTATACTTTTGAAAGCTGTTACAGCAGAGTACAGAACTGATACTAGGTCACTTCTGACCCTGAATCACTTAAGATACATCCTACTTTTTCATTTTATTCCCACCCCTCACAATGAATAAGAATAACCTTCTTCTACTTGGCTAATCTTCCTCTAACAATCATTGGAGAAAAAGGTGTTCTTTTGTCACATATAAAGTAAGTGATGGCACACTAAACTTTAAATAAGAATGGTTTTTAGCACAAAACAGCCTCTATTTCTGGTCTTCTTTTCCTAAAGCTACCATATATCTTTCTGCCATAAAGAATTATTAGTGATGTTTGAGGACTATAGGGTTCCTCTGCACCCATAGTAAAACTAAGATGGACATTGAGCCATATGATTATCAACCATGAGCACATTAGAATTTGGTATATTTGGATATTGAAGAATCATAGGAAAGATGAGCCCCTATTGACAATACTAATGGCCACAGCCCAAACTTTGCCCAGCTTATGTTATACATAACCCTCATCATGGCCAGCCAGCTATCCTTGGCCTCTTGATGGTGTTTGTACCAGCAATTGTTATGACTTTATTATAGCTCCTTTCAGCAAGTCATGAATTTTTATAGCCAAATTATAAGACTGTTTACACTTAAGTGGCAGTAAGTACTTTTAAAGCAAGTACTGTAGACATTTTTACAACTGAGTTTGCAGCATCAGAAACACACAAAATATATGCTCAAGACTCAGAATGCCAATGAGACTATTTAGGCCTGAATTAAATAAGTTAAGTAAAAGAATTTTGTATTTTCCTGATAGAGGCAGATGCTCATCAAGCCTGGGCTTGGATTCCATCATGAAACCAGGAGTCCTTTGTATATACTCCAAAGATGGGTTACTCCTATAGTTTAAAGGAGAAAATTTGCTTGATTAATTGTACTAAAATTAGGATAATTACCTTGCAATTAAAAGTGATTTGTTATAGTATGACTTCACTTACATACTGGAAATTGGAAAAATCAAATTAATAGAGAAAGAAAGTAAGATGGTGGCTTCTAGGGGTTGATGGGAAGGATGGATAGAGAGTTATTGTTTAAGGGTTACAAAATTTCAGTTTGGGAAGGAGAAAATATTCTGGAGATGGATTTAAATGATGTTTTAATTTGATAACTAAAGTAATTAAAGTAGTAGTAAACAATGTTAACTTATACACACACACACACACACTGTATACGTATAGGATGTGCACATTAACATGGCAAAATTTTAGTAAAATAAACAACATATCACAAAAGTGTTATATTTTGAAATAAACTTATTCTTATATGTAAATACATAAACATAGTCATTATTTTTTAAATTGTTCAAAGAAGTCTCCATTTGCTACAATAATAAACTCAATTCGACTTTGGAAGCCTGAGCATGCTTTAAGTAACTTTTCTTTATCCATGGACATCATCACATTTTCAATCTTAGCCTTAATAGCCTCTTTATTGGAATGAGTTTGTTTATTAACTTCTCTCTCACAATGCTTCATACATAATAGTCTAGAGGATTTGCATCTGGTGAACTGGATGGCCAGATTTCCTTTGACCAGAATTCAGGAACATTGACACTGAGAAATTCTTGAACCTTTTTGGCATTATGTGCTCATGCACCACCTTGTTGGAAGATAAAATGACATTCATTTGTGACTTACTTCATCCATAGAACAACTACTTCTCTCAAAATGTCAAGGTAGACATCAGCAGTCACCTTCAAGCCTTGTGGGAAAAAATGCAGGGTTATGATATCTCCTTCATTGCTGACAACACCTAATACCATCACTGTAGCAGGAAATTTCATTTTCATGACAATTGGGACTTTATTAAGATTCTCACAGAGCCAGCCACTTGTTGTTTCTTCTGTTGACTATTTGGTCTTGCTGGGAATTCTTTTCATTGAAGAAGAAAATTAGAGGGTCTTTTAATTTGGGATTTTTCAATGTTGTTAGCAGTTCCCTTGCTTTTTCAAAGTGCCTTTCCTTTGTCTGCTGTCATAAACTGGTTTCTTCTAAGAACCTAAGATCTGTATCTGATATCTTCAGCAATAATCTTGGGAACAGTTTTATCTGACATCTGCAGTTCTCTTGCTATGGAGTGCATTGACTTTCCTGGATCTTCATTGACAATCTCCTAGATTCTGTGTACAATATCTGATAAGATTATCAACTGATTTCTCAACAGAAAAACTACGAGCCAGAAAGGAAAGGTGAAAAATATTCTAAGAAATGAAAAGCAAAAACCTGCAGCCAAGACTACTCTATTCAGCAAGTTTCTTATTCAAAAGGGAAGGCAAAATAAGAAGTTCCCCAGACAAAAGAAGGCTAAAAGAATATATGTCCACCAAACAAGCATTGAAAGACATGCTAAAAGTATTGCTTTAAGATGATGGAAAAAAAAAAAAAAGAGAGAGAGAGAGAGAGAGAGAGGAATAAAGGTACAAAGGGGAAAAAACGACAATGGACAAGTACTTACCAAAAATAACAAATGTAAATGGGTTAAGTGATCTAATCAAAAGACATATGGTAGCTGAAT
>PVIW01009109.1:0-54593 GCA_004026585.1 Noctilio leporinus | reverse complement strand
AAAAAAAAAAAAAGAGGAAGGAAGAAAAGAATAAAGAATGGGTTTAGAAAGGCTGGGGAAGGGAGGAATACTTAGATTGAGGACTGGGAATGTGTTATAGCCACAGAGTGAACAGACTTTAATTCGAGAGTAGGGGAGGGTCTTGGATATTTAGGTGGATTGAGGTATAGGGGGGATTAAGAATATGTGAGGAGTAACTTTTGCAAAGGATATGTTGGGGCTTAATAGTTCATATTGCTCTCGGTATAATTCAGGAGCTTGAGATTGGCAGCAATCCCTTTCCTGATGCTGCCTCTTTTTCTTGGTCAGGACTTTACAGTCTATAATCTATATTCTAGCCGGTCTTGGTGCGTGGCAGGGCCTCTGATTGTTGCAGTAGGGCTGATTCTAGTGTCCGCCCCCAGGTAGGCTGGGCCTTCAGCAGCCTGGCCGGTGTTCTGGAGCCCGCAGGGAGCCCCCTCCCACTCCTGGCGGAGGTTTCCGCCCAGGACGCGCCCCCAGCACTTCTGCAGGGCAGCCCGCAATTTCGCTGGTCCCTGTGATGACTGGTCCCGCCCCCGCAGTTCCGGGAGGAGGCCGGGCCTGTCAGTCAACACTGTCCGGGGTCCGCCTACACTGTCCCGCCCTTCCGGGGCGGGCACCACGTCTCCAAGCCAATCAGCTCTTCATGGAGCCCTTTATGCAGCCTCTGTGATGAGCTCCTCCCAGGCGTGGGCGGCGCGGCCTTTGTCTCCAGCAATGGCGGGTCTCCTGCCACTAGTTCCTGGCTGGCAGGCTTGCTGCCTGGAGTTTCCCGCGGAGCCTGGGGGCCTGTGTGGTTGCGCAGGGCTGGGCCTCCCCCCTCGCAGGGGCTTCCAGCTGCTGTTTCCCCGGTGGCCCAGCAGCTCTGTTTTCGGCCCGCTCGCTGCCCCGCTGGTGCACTTCCCGCTCCCCCGCTCCGTCTTCCCACAGGACTCTTCTCCTCCGCCTCTAGCCCCGCGCGCGCATGGAGCCTCCTCTCCCCGTTGCCGGAGTGAGTTTCTCACACAGTCCCTCCCCTGCAAGAGTTCAATTCCGGGTTCCCTATGGCGTTCGCCCTCGCTGCCCGCACTTCTCTGTTGAGACTTCCAGTCACCAGCGAGCCCGGAACTGGCCCCAGTCAAATGCGCCCCTCTGGGCAGAGCCACCCCTGCCCAGAGCCGACCTCGGCCCGCCGGCCGGTCGGTCGGGAACGCCTCACCTACTGTCCTGCTGGCCTCCTCTGCCTCTGGGCTCTGTTCCCCTGTGTCCAGATGCTGCCCGTTCCAATCCCTAGGGTCCTGAAGCCATCTCACGCTCCTTATCCTGTCCTCTAGCTGCTTTGGTACTCGAGAACACCATCAGCACTGCTCTCTACTCTGTCGCCATCTTGGAAAATCCTCTGAATTCTTTTATCAGCTCTAGAACTTCCTTGGTGGAATTTTTTGGTTCTCTATGTACAGTATAATGTCATCACAAATAAAGATAGTTTTAAACATATAATTTCAAAAATTTTGTAGCCGATTTTAAAATGTTAAGAAAAGGAGACACATGGTAAAGTAATATTATGTTTTATTAAATCTAACATATGCAAACATTATTATCTTTACATATGATAAACATAAAAATATTCATGAAATATTTTACATTCTTTATTGTACAACATATTTGAAGTCCATTGTATATTTTATACTTAGGGTACATTCAATTCAGAATAGCTGTATTTCAAGATGTCAATAGCCACATGTGACTAGTTCCTCTGTTAATGGACAAAGCACAACTCAAGAAGCCAAGCAAGGAATGGTACCTCTTGTGACTACTAAAGACTATTACAGCTGAGAGGCTGGACTTTCAATCATAAGTTGTCCCAAACTTCCAAAGCACCAGCCCAAACCCTGGGGAACTCATTGCTCTATTCAAGCCCTAGATAAGATTGGAGCTACAAGGAATAGTAACTGGCAATACAAGTGGTGAAAATGTTATCAAAGTGTCCCCAGTCTTTATTTACTTATCATGAATACTGATACTTGGCTACTCCAATAAAGTTAAATAATGTACATATTTAAAGTGTGAATGAAGGTATACTAATATTTCCTAAAGGTCATTGAATCCAAGTGTTTCCAACCAAGGGATCATCTGATAATGCCTACCAAAGTACCCAGAAGAAAATATAATCACATTTCTTACTGCAAAACTTTTAGAACAAATCCTGGAAAATGAAAAGAGCTAGTGATCCCTGACCAGTGTGGCTCAGTTGATTGGGCATCATCCCATAAAGCAAAAGGTTGCCAGTTTGAATCCTGGTCAGGGCACATGCCTGGGTTGTGAGTTCAGTCCCAGTCAGGGCACATACAAGAGGCACCTGATTGGTGTTTCTCTCCCTCTTTTTCTCTCTCCCTTCCCCTCTCTCTAAAAAGTAAATAAAATTTTTAAAAATATAAGTGAAATATTGAAAACATACACTGGGAAAATATATATATAACATGATGTAAATTAATTGTATTTTCAAAGTAAGAGGCAAGGAGCATGATGTGATAAAGCATAGGCTTTGGAACCACACTGCTTGACCCTGGGAAGTCTCAAGTCCTGATTCCATCTTCTGTAAAATGGGATAACGATATCTTCTTTTCAGCTGTTTGGATTCAATACCAAAAAAAGTGCATTATTTCATTTTTGTCAAAAAAATTATATATATATAATATATAATATATATATATATATATATATATATATATATATATATATATAACAGCCAATATGTAACAGACACTGAAAAAAAACAAAGCATACAAAGCACTAGTGAACGTAAGGACAGTGAGTACCTGAGAGGTGGCTTGTCCTTTCTAACAAAGGCTTCTACCCAGCTCAGCAGCCCAACCAAGACTTTGCACTTGTTGCTTGTGCCCCACTCACTCACTTATGAAACCTCCAGAGCAACATATTGGCCTCTAGAGCTCACTCATTTCTTATTTGTTCATCAATATTTGGGATTTAATAAACATACTCAAGGATAGGACAGGAAAGATTTTTAAGGACCTAGGGAGTAGACATGGGCATATGTGCCAATCACCCAAAGGTATAGGATCCAGAAAAGTTCAAATGTAGAAATGAAATGATAACTATAGATAGAGAGCTACTAAAAACCCTATTTGTGGCTTTCTGGATCACCTCTATGTCCCCCATTTTCCCCTCACACTATTTTGGAGCACTCTCTCTTTCTAAGCTGCCCAGAGCTGAGCAGGGGACCCAGTGTGGTAATGAGCCAGCAATTTCAGAAGAACTGCAGCTAAATAGCACATCACCTGCTGCACAACAAAAGTGCAGCTTGGATCAGGGAGGTATGTTGTCAGTCTATAGGTGTATGCCCATTAGGCCACAGAGACTTCAGTACTGCCTAGTAACAGTGGCTGCTAATGGTCACCACTGTGGGGCTTTCTCTTAGCCCACTTAGCACCACAGTGAGAGACTGTCTGCTCCTACTCCTTCTTTCCTCCAGCATTGGGATTCTCCCTTCACTGATCACTCTTTTGTAGCACACCTGCAGTGGGTAGAACATAACCTTGAGCTTCTCCAGGCCTGTTTATCTCTGATAAACCATAGGTCAACAATCGTTCCCAGTGCTCTGCATCTCATACAGGCTGAGTACCTGCTGGTCACACCACAGACAAGGATTTTGTATACACCAGGCCCCACATTAGGCACCAAGGACTTCACTATAAATAAAGGGACAGCCAAGAGGGCAAATAAGAGAGCTCAGTCCTAGAAAATGTGGAACTATCATTTATTGATTCCTCCCATGTCTAAACAATGTTCCTTATATGCATTGCCTACTTTAGTCATCAGTCCAGCTCTGTTAGATAGAAATTATTATCCCATTTCATAGATGAGAAAATTAAGCAATTTGTAGAGTAAAAGTAATTTGTCCAAAGTGATCTCTCCAGGATTTGGCAGAGCTGATATAGAATTCAGGTTTCTCTGAATTCACTAACATTTCCTCTACAAACAGCCTCTAAACATTACATCTACTTGTTTCCTAGACCCCAGCAAGTGGAAGTACCTGTGTAATTCAATAGACTGTAGTTCAGGGGCAATTCTGGTGGAATTCTGCTATTCCCTGTTGTCAACTTCACTCAGTTATATCCACCAACCATTGTAATTCTTCCTCAAGTACTCTGTCTCACACCCAAGAATCTCCACCAATACTTCCATCATCCATCTGTCCAGGAGCTTTCAGGAACCTGCTATCTCCCTCACATTATAGAACAGAGTCAGAGAGGCTGGGCTCTGCCCCTTCCCAGACTAAACCATTCAAGATCCAGGTCTTTTTGGAATTGAGAAGCTTCAGTTGGAAGGAGCCTTCAAACTTATCCAACTCCCCAACTCATATTGGGTGTTATCTCCACAGGGACTCCACTTGTCTCTCACTCTCCTAACCCTCAGGAGAAAATCCCCAGGTTCTATCTGATGGTCCTCCTCTGGTGACCAGGAACTCTCCCTCTCCTTATAGAGCAGATGTCTACCTTGGTCATCTCCAGCTGGAGAAAGCTCTTCCTTGCATTTGGGCCCAAGGCTATTTTTCTGAGACTTCTACATGCATTCTCTTTCTACCCTTTAGGAATGTGAAGGTCAAGTATGTCCTCCCACAAACAATGTTCCTGTGGAGGCAGTTATAATACTCCTGTGAGTCTTTTGGCCTACAGACCAGATATCTTCATTTCATTCAACCACTATCTATAAGACACTGCCATTACCTTCCACCCCATCTCAGTCACTCTCCACTGAGTGTGCAGCAGCTATCAGTAAAAAGTACTGTGAAAAGGGTGTCATTATTTGCTGCAATCTTTTATTCTCTGTCTCTTTCTTTGTGTCTCTTCCTCCCAAGTTCATCATGGAGAGTTAGATCAGATCCTGGGGCCTCATCTTCAGCCATTCCCATTAGACTCTGGCAGCCAAACTTAGTAGCATTTCTAACAGGGCACACATAGGCTTTCCCTCCAGACCCCTGTTGTACCTTATACAGACTCTTGCTACCATTGCTAGAGGAGGTGGGCACATTAAACTGCCAGGACTTGGAATGGGCTCAGAAAATCTTCATAATTCTTTGGGAATGGGTGATGGGAAAACCTGCCTCTTTAACCAAACTAGATTACCTAGAACAAATAAGAGTGTCCATGTCAATTGTCCCTAGAGCTGGGAGGGGATGCTATATTCAAAGATATTCTTGTACTCCCGGTACCAGGCCTCCTTCTCTTTCTTAGGATACCCTAGGTGACCATTAGTGAAGCAACACAGACTTGGGATAGATGATGATAAAATACCCTAGATTGCAACCTGGTATGCTGGGGTTCATGGCAAAGTCATCTGAGGATACCCAGGGAGGGTGACCTGTGCTCATATTTGAGACACCAGGGCAATCTTAGTGGGCAGGAATGGCCCTGGAACCATTGCTTGTCCTACTCATTTAACACCTGTCCATATCCCTGTACACTTGCTTAAGAAAACCGTCATACGTTGGTGATAGAAAATTCAATTAAACTCAAGACAGCAGAGAGTGGCATAGTCTGTCCAGGGAATTAATCACATAGCAAAGGCTGCAGGACAAATTCTGTAGGCAAAGTAGAGGCTTCAAGCAGAACACACGTGGGAGGTCTAATCAATCACTGGAGCCAATACAGTTCCAACTCCCCTCGTGGCACCCTCAGATCCATGCACCCACCTCCCTGACCTCCAGCCCAACAAGCACACCCCAGCTCTAGGCCTGGTGGCTCCAGGACATCATAAAGTGAGAACCAACCTTCTTCATACATTTGTTTCTCTTCATCCTTCTGTAGTCCTAGGCTTCCCTCTATTCCATAGTGTCCTGTACTCACCTCCACCTCTCCTCCCAGCTAAAAGCACTCAGGAAAAGCTTCGGTAAACTCATTCACACTGTGTGTTGCCTTTTGAAAAACAAACATTGAACTAAAGGAGTAACATTCGAATGATGGAATCTTGGGCATCAGGACATGGGTAGGGGAAGTATTTCTGCCTCCAAGATCCCAGGGTTGATTTCCAGAAAGCTGACACTACCTCCTGGAGCCAGGAACATCACCAGAAGAAGACAGCTGAGTCCCCTTCCCATATTCCCAACATGATGTATGGGCAAGTCCCACACTTAATCATGGCTATCCCAAGCAGATCCCATCCCAGCCGAACCACAGATTCACTGAGTGACCCTGGGATGGTCTGTTCCCCTCCTTGGCTTCATTTTCTCCTCTGCAAGACAAGGGGCTTGAAACAGATGGCTCCTAAGCCCACTTCCTTGCTGACAGTCTGGTGAGCTGAGTCTGAGCTCCAACAGACATCTATCTCCCATAAGAAAAGTTGTCCTCATCTTCCCCTGCACTTTCTATCCCTGGTGACCTGCAAACCCACCCTTATAAAGATTAGAAGATATGTGCTTAAAGACCCCTCCCTTTTATAGACCCCTCTTTTTTTCCCAGACATTCTGGAGTGTCTACAAGGAAAAAAAGCTGGGAAGTAAGAGGGGAATCTCTCTAATGGCTCAATTAGGTGTTTTTTCTCCTGGTCTGGGGTGAAAAGAGATGGGAAACGAGCTAACAGACATCCAGCTCTGAGTCCACTCCAGGACAAAATATAGAGACAAAGAGAGGCCTTCCTCTCCAGACAGGGCTGCTCCAAAAAGTTCCTATTAGAAATGAGAGGTGGCTTGGAAGTAAGGTTGGCAACGGGCTTCAAGTTTCAGACAGGGGGCTTGAATCACTGACTGCTAAAGCTGCTTCTAGTTTTGTCATTCTCAGAACACTGCTGTGTGCAGGCTGGACCACCAGGGCTCCTTGAAGTAGTTGTGATGCCACCTTACCTGTCCCGGTTAGAGCCCCCAGCCAGCCAAGAGCCCAGTTTCCAAGGCTGGATGCCCATGTGGGTCACCATTAGCATCACCTCCCACCCCTCTGTGCACACACTCAAAGATCCTTATTTATGGCCTTTGGAGAGGTAAGCAGGTTAGGGAAATAGCCATTTCTATGCTAACAGCCCACATGTGGCCTAAGAGATGGAAAATGAACCTGCAAAACTGCCCAGAAATCAGGGAAACTGGAGTCCTCAACCCTGAAAGCTGAGAAGGAGAAGAGCCCTGGCCTCCTGAGTCTGACCTGGATTTGAGACCTGGCCTTAGACACCGAGGGCCCTTCACACTGCAGGAAGAGCCACTAGTCCTGGAAATCAGAGACCAGTGTGACTCTGCTTAGTCACATGAGTCATGTGACTAAGTCCCACGAGTGAGGGAAACAGGATTTTCTCAGCATGGTCAGGGTTGCAAACAGCCATCCTGCCTTTGTCCCTCCTTTTCCAACCCAGATCTCCGAAAGGAGACAATGATGCTCAATGGAAGAAACATGACTGTGACTTGGGGGGTTGATTTCTGCCAGCTGTACAACCTTATCACATAGATTGTTCCCCCTGTCTGGGCCTCAGTTTCCCAAAAGATTTTAGTCTATATTACTCCAAAGTCTCTTCTAACACAGTGTTCCTCTGATGGGAGACCTGGTAGACTCATTTACAGTCAGGGGTATATAAATAATATGGCTGAAGCAGTTCCTCTCTTAACACAATTGTCTTCTAACAGGAAGAAAAACCTGTCGGAAAGAATGAAAAGACAATGATAGAACCTCAGGTAGGAGAACAAGCCAGCTGGTATACCCTTTTGAGACAGAGAAAATTGGTCTTAAAAGATGTCTTCTGATAAGAATGAAAGGTTTGACCGGAACCTCACTCTTTGGCTGAGTCTCTCCCAAAATTAAGTGGGAAGAAGGTAATGATTATCAGCCTAGACCTCAACCTTCTGTGGTCAAGTCCAGGAATGAACAGAGCAAGTGTCCCCAGATGCCTGTGCTCACCCAGCATCAATCGTGTTGTCTGAGTATCTGCTGAGGCAAAGGGGCTGGTGGCTACCTGCCAATGCTGTGGTCTTTGGCAGAGGGGTGGAAAGGGATGGTCCTTCAGGCCACACTTTGCATACACAGGATACTGGATTAAAAGAAATACTAAGGACAATCTTACAGGATGGAAGTTTAAAAACCAGCATGTGCGACCCAGGGAAGGAGGGGGTGATATAACTAGGTGGAAACAAAACTTACTCATTAGTGTAAGTGATTTAAAAATAAGACTGCTTATACATAGCACACAAGGGATGGTCCTTTCTAGGGTTTCTGGCTGAAACACCTGGTGGCCTTCCCAACCACTAGTAAATAGGACATAGACATTCCCCTCTCCCTCTCCTTATGCTCAGTATAGTAATATCCAGCATTAGTGGATTCTTTTTATAATATAATTATAGACTCCAAATTTCATTCATACCCATTATCTCATTTAAATTCTGTTGCATTTTACTGAATGAGAAAACTGAAGCTTAGAAAGGTTAAAAGGTAGTCAAGATCAGACAGACATCAATGGACTTGAACCCAATTCTCTCCAAAGTCCACATCTGGAATTTTTTCCACTGAGTCAGAGCTGCTGAGCTGGGATGGGAGGAATGAGACAAGCTGGTGAGCAGGCACCAGTCAACTCCTGCATGGCAGGAGGGTAGCAGGGCAGGTCTGATGGGGGCCCAGGAGTCCACAACATGGTGGGAGAGTTTCCAGCAAAATAGAGCAGGCTGCCAGCATGCTCATTACCCAACCTTATTCCATTTCATAATAAATGGAACCCCTGGAGGGCCAGGCATGATGAGGTGGGGTGAGATGGGGAGTGAAGACTATTATGGGATTTTAACCTTCGTCTTCTCTTTCTGGGCCTCTGAAACAGCTGTTTGACAAAATGGATCTGTGCAGACAATCATTTTTGCTGCATTACTTAATATACAGTTGCTCTCGGCAAGAGATATAATTGACTTGCTTAACTAATCAATCTTTCTATAAGCATAGCTGCTTTTCCTCTCCCACTGGGGGGGAGGGAAGCAGGAGAAGGGGGAGAAAAGAGAAATTGCAAAGAGCAACCTTTGGCATGAATCACAGAGCTCTAACACCCGGCTGAGGTTTCAAAGCCAGGGGCCAAAAACTGCTGTGAAGCTTTCCTACTCAGTTCCCTTCTTGGTCCAGATGTGCTTGCTCTGTGGTGGCCTGGAGTAGCAACCACCTTATATGAAATGGAGGCACAAGTGCCAGAGAATTCAAAGGAGTCATGGGCCTGAAATCTAAAACTCATCTTCAGTTGTCTTTAGAGTACCTTGCTGTATATTTAGAAATAGGAATGTGTCTGATGACCTGGGACTTGACTGAATTAAGTAATGAAGTCATGGATAATATCTAGTTGGACTGAACATGAAATATCCAGTCTCTCTTATGTTCCACCTGCCCCGATCCCAGCTCAGTTTCCTATCTCTCCCCTTTTGGGGATCAGCAGTGTGACCCAGCAAACTTCTCCCAAGTACAGGCACAGACCACACTGCCCTCCCTGCAACAAACATGCTTTGCATTTGACTTATCCCTTCTCTTGATTCTGAACAGGAAACCTCAACCCTCCTTCCTTTTCTTCTCTTCCCCTCCACCTATATTCTCCAATACTCTCCACACCTACACACACACACACACACACACACACACCTCACACTTACTCCCCCTGGGTCCTGTTGAATTTGGGGCTATCATTCTAAATTTAGAGGAAATGGAGTTGGAAGAAAGATGAGTCACAGAGTAGAGAAGGTGACTGAATTAAAATAATGATGGCACCCAAGTGGCTAGGTAATGGGTTAAAAAAATAGCCCTAGAAGACCCTCTCCACCTCCTCCCAGGACTCCAGACCTTATTAACCCATCTCCTTCTTTAAGGCCTAACTCTAGTATCACCAAGCAGAGTGAGCTGCCCTTTGTCCAGCCTCCTACCCATGTGTGTCAAGAGGGACTGCTTAGATGTTATTATTATTTGTCTATGTGTCTCTCTCCCCAATTTTGTGAAAGCAAGAATTTGAGCTTGAACATCTGTGGCTGCTGAGTGCCTTGTACTTTGCCAGAAACATAACAGCCATTCAGTGAAGGATTAACATAGAATTATGAAGTTAAAAATTGCAATGTCTCTATTTCAAGACATAGGTTCCTGCCTCTCAGTAGGAGACCTCTCTCTAGAGAAGAGACGCAAGATCAATCTTCTGCCTCATTCAAATGTTTTTATCGATAGCATGGGTGAAGTTTGAGAAAGATGATTACTTAATTTGCATATGACAAAGTTTGAAGAAATTAATTGCATGGCTGACCCAGAATCTGACTGTCTGGAAGTAGTCTAGAACACAAGCCAGAACCACACAGGTGAAATCTAGTAGTGTTAAGTGTAAAGTCCTACACTTAGGTTCAAATAATCAACAGGACAAGGGCAAGAGAAAAGGAGCTCTGTCTTGGCAGAGATCCATGAGGGAAAAATTTTGGGGTTTAAAGTGACCACAAATTCAACATGGTGGTACAGCTTCTAGGAGGAGAAATTAAAAGAGAGAAACAATAGTCTTCTATAGTCCACCCTGGTGGAGACCATCTGGACAACTGAGCCACAAGGTCTATCCAGAAGGTATCCAGCCATGTGCTATGAAAATTAAAGTGTTAATTGAAGAAGATACAAAATACAAGAAATATTGTACATAGGAAAATAATGCCTCAGTATCCTTTAAAGAAAGCACCTTGGGACCTCACATAGTTCTCTCAATCACCACCAGCTTCCCCATTGTATTTTTCTGAATCTCATCAGTGGTTTGAAATCTATTCCCTTTCAAAGTGATTTTAGTTATGGGAAAACCCAGAAGTCACAGGGCACCAAATCTGGTCTGTTGGAGGGCTGAGTCACCTGGGTGACTTGATGTTTCACCAAAAACTCTGCACCAGACATGACACATGAGTGGGCACATTGTTGTGATGAAACTGCCAATCACCAGTTTGTGGCCATTTTCATGATATTGCATTTCTCAACTGACAAGAACATTGAGGTAGTACTCCTTGTTAATTGTTTGCCCTGGAGGGGCATACTCTTGATGGACGACACCTTCCCAATCAAAAAAAAAAAAAAAAACACAGTTAACATGGTCTTGATATTGCTGTGACTTTGCAGTGCCTTTTTCAGGCAAAGAGAACCAGGCAACTTCCATTGGACTACTGGGCCTTCATTTTTGGAACATAGTCAAAGACCCACCATTCATCTCTGGTTATGACCTTCTTGAGGAAACCTGGTTCATTGGTAGCAGTTTGGATCAAGTCATTAACAACAGCAGCATGATGTTCCTTCTGCTCTGATAGCAGAAGCTACAGAATAACTTTTGCCATGACATGTTTCATGCCAAGATCCTATATCAAAATATCAGACACAGTAATTTTTGGAATTCCCAGATCAGCTTCTAGTTCTCACACTGTTAGTCACTGATCTTTGTTGATTACAGACTGTACATGTCCAACATTTTCGGGTGCTCTCCTTGTTGCAGGTCTTCCAGAATGTGGATCACTTTCAACAGATTCTCAACTATCTCTGATTTGCACTGCACTCATTGCATGGTCCCCAAAAGCCTTCTGAATCATCCAAATAGTTTTTATGGAGGAATGTTCAGGCTTAAAGCAAACTGTGATGCAGATTTATTGCTCTACTTGCTCAGTTATTTTGAATGTGATGGCCACACAGTACACATACTCACTCAGTGGCAGATACTTCCTGCGCTGACCAGTACAGTGAAATCATCATTGTTTACACATATGCATTCCAGTACGCTCTCCTTGGCTGCCAGGTTACACAATGTCACACAAACCGTTCTTGTTATGTTCTGACTCATTTTAAAAGAAGCAGAGGAGTGACTAGGATACCAAGGAGCCTAGAAAGAGTGACAAAGACTCTGGTAGTGTCTGAAAAAAATGACAGCTAGTTTCAAAAGTGAGACAGGCTGCTTCTTGGAGGGGAGAGAAGTCAAGATTTAGCTGGCAGTATAGAGTTAAAAGAGCAGGCAGAAGAGCCAAAACTACCTGGATTCAAATCCCACCTCTGCCATTTGTCAGGTGAGTAACCTAAGACAAGTTTCTTGGTTTCTCTGTAACCCCAGTTTCTTTGTGTATAAAACAGGTTTATTGGTTCTTAGCTTCTGGGTTAAATGAGTTAACACACATGAAGTTCTTCAGAGAGATACACAAACTAAACTCTCGATGAATGATGTCTGTATTTATGCTACAACCCCATAAAGCAGACTAGGATGGGAGTGTAGAAGTTGCCAGAAGGCTTATTTCCATAGTTTAAGAACTTCTAACAACCAAAATAGCTGCCCACATTGAATGTGAGGCCTATGAGGTGAAGTTCCCTGTCATCAGGCCATCAGGTAGGCTGGATTCTGGGCCATGTAAAAGTCTACACACCATTTCATTTAAGGTTCTTTTCAAGTCTAAGATTCTTGGAATCTATAAGAAGTCTCCCTCCCTTCTTTACTCATTTGGAGAGCTGATAAAATTCTTCCTGTTATATAGGGAGGGCAAGAAATGAAGCACTGAAGAGATTCTATAATCTGTAGAAAGGGGTTTCAAACCCTCCTTGGCTCACTGCAGAGCCTTTGAGCCCCACCCTTACCCCACTGGGACAGGCAGACAGTGCCTCACCCATCAGAGTATGGTTGGTAGGCCTGCTGAACTCTGAATGCTCCTCAGGGAGGGAGGCAGTGCCTTCCTGGTGAGTACCTGAGCCCCACAGAGTGGGCTTAGTGCTTTTCTCCCAAGCCAGTAGTGACCAGGAAAGGCCAGATACCTGAAGGACTCTGAGGGAGAATAAAAAAATATTTAATTACAAGAGTCACAAGCTCCCCTGGGAACAGAGGCTTCACAGTCAGGTTTGAGAGTGACATTTCAGGAGGTCCAGGGAAAAGGGCTTGCTTTTTCCTGGTGCCTCTACCTCTCAGACAGCTGCCAGCATTATTTCAGCAGAAAGACAGCCTTAGTCTGGCCTAGGCCTTGGTGAGAATGTGCCAGCAGGAGGTGTTGATTGAATTACTGATTCAGAAACGGGGAAACAGGTGGGAATAATAGTCAGATGTCCTGGTGGTTGCAGAGGAGGTATTGTACTAAGATAAAGAAATGCTGCCTCAGATCCAGCTCTGCTCTGGGACTTGGTTTAGAGTTAATAATAATGACTTTACTACTCTTTCCCAGGATGGCCTTGAGCTGAGTTGTTTCATCTCTTTGCAGCCTCAGTTTCCCAGTCTACAAACTGAGGGGCTGTGCTGATTGACCTCAATGTGCATTCCTGTTCAAACAGTTTGCCAAGAAAACTCACAATCTCAGGTTCTTCCATTTTCCCAATAACCCATTGAGGCAGGTGAGCCAAATTCTAGCTTACAAAAGAGGATACTTGAAGAGGGGTGACTTTCCCAAAGTCACAGAGCTAAGAAGCAGAAGAAACAAGACCCATGCTCACATTTTTTGGGCCCCAAAAGGTAGTGTATATTTCTTTCTCTACCCAGTTGTCTTTCTTACTCCACATCCAGCACCCCATGCCTATGCTCCTACCCCAAGTCCTATAGAGTTTTCTGTCAGGTAAGGGGTGAGAGGGATACACCATAAGCTGGGTAAGGGCAAGAAAGAGGACAGAGACTGCTGAGGTTCAGGGTTGGCTCCTCCCAGACAGAAGTTTGGAATTGATTCTCCCAAGGAAGCAGCTTCCAGGCCCTGGCAATAAAATTGATCAGGGTTTGATGCTGTAAGTGCACATCATTGTTTTGGCACATTAGCTTGAGCCTTCCTCTGCAAATGGATGTGATTTTTATGGCATTGTTTATAGAGCTGAATATTTAGATTGATTCCCTCTCCCAGGGCTCTTCTGGAAAGAAACAAACAAACACCACCACCATCCCCCAAGGTGGGAAGCTGCTCCTCTGCCCTCCCCGCTTCCCTGAAGGCAGACAATGGCCAGGTCCCCTGTCCTTCGCAAGCCCCTCCGAAAGTCCCCAATACCACCAGGGGCTGAAGCCCAGAACCACAGATGTTTCCCAATTCTCATTCATTTACTCCGCTGAAACCTAGAAGATTGTGATTTAAAAAAAAAAAATCCAAGACAAAACAAATAAAAAAAGCAAACACAAAAAAGGCAGTCCCTGAGCTATTTTGTGTTGGCTGGGTCATCTGGGGCTTCTGCTTCTTCAATCCTCCACGGAGCAGTTTATCTCTTGATAATCTCCAAGCAGGTGTCTTTCTATTAAGGCAGCATACCCAGCTCCCTTTCCTTTATTCTCTTACAGAGCAGTGACAAGCTTCTGTCTCCCCTAGGGCTGCAAGCCCTCCCCAGGTTGTCCAGGTTGTATGTAATCAGGCCAAGTCTCCCAGGATGTGGCCACCTGCTTTTTCCCAGTAAAAAACAGCATACCTTCAGCCACAACAGAAACCCATCCCTATCCCAAACCACTCACTGTCTCTCAGGCTTGGAAAGAGCCTAAGAGAACACCCAGGCCAACCGTTACAACTAGCTAGACTCATGTAACCTCTCCCTAACCTTGACACATGCAGACTTAGTTCCCATTTATAGACATAAATGAAAGTTCTGGGACCAAATATACTTTGCTCTTCTGAAATCTTAAAGGTACCCAAAAGCCTTCAGTAAAGCAAGATCTTCTACTGTGTTTAACCCAAGATTTTCAAAAACCTTTTAAACTATGTATTCCCCGCCCCCCAGAATGATTATTGATTGACATTTGAAGTAAGGTTCCATGGAACACAATCTGGACACTATCAACTTACTTATTCCCTGGGTGCCCTAGAAGTCCTGACAGTTTATGATTCTATCATCTAAACCTCTGCAGCATCATTTCATGTGACCAAAGTCACAGGCAGCCTCTCTGGGACCCTATAATATGCTCCTATGATCTATCATTCTCTGTTGTGGGTAAAGTTTCCTCCTACAGTTAGTTACCTGCTTATCTGCCAAGAGGGGGAGGGGTTCAAGGTCTACACTCCTTGACTCTTGACATTTCTATCCACTGTTTCTACAGCAGCATAGATGCAATGGCCTTTAATGAGCCAGGTTTCAGCTCTGTCTCTGCTGCTTACAATTATGGGGCCTCAGACAAGTCACTAAAGTCCTCTGAGCTTCAGTGGGCATGCAGAATTCTAAGACAGCTCCCAAGTCCCATGGCAGGTGCCCTTACCCTATACAATCACCTCTATTAGAATGGGAGATCTCACTCATCCTATTAGGTTACTAATCAGTTGACTCTGAATTAATCAAAAGAGAGGTTATCTTGGGTAGGCCTGACCTGTGAGATTCTGTCTAGAAATAGGGAGTCAGAGCCTCACTTTTACTTTTTTGCTTGTCTTTTTTACTTTTCTTTCAGGACTGTCCCAGGATATATGTTGATATTAAGGGAACTGAGAGGGATCAAGCCTTAACTCATCATGTGAAAGAAAGAAACCACTCAAGAATCAATTAATAGACTTGAACACCTGAAAGCATGAAGGTCCTACCAAGCAAGTTTCTAACCACCATTAACCAGAAAGTCAATAGTCAGGTTCATTGACAGTCACCCAAACATGCATTCATTCAATAGCAAGCACTCATTTGTATACCAACAATGTCAAGGGCCTATGTTGGGTGCTGGACATAAGAGAGCATCTTTGTGCTTAAACAGTTCCCAGTGTGTTGGGGATGCAAACAAGTAGTGATACTAATATTTTCATCAGAGATCCAGCCTGGAATTGAAATTTCATAGACCTATTTGATTATGAGCATCAAAGAAGAGATAATGACTGCATTTCACTGGTGTGGCCATCAAATGCCCAGTTATAGAATTTTCCAAGCAGTTCTATTACCATGGGTGCCCCCTAATTCTGAGGCAGTGGCCACCCAGTTAGGGAAAGAACACAGCCTTAATGGAGACAAAGTACTGACTCAGGCATGTCTGCCAATCCACAGAGGAGGATGGTCAGTGGGAGAAAAACACTGAGACAGTGTATGAGCAAGCATTCACTGTCTCCCACTACTCCTATCCTTGGGAAAAAAATAAAACAAAACATAAAAGGCAACTTGAATAGAACATTCTGAGAGTCATTCAGGCAAATTTATTCCACATGCACCAAGTGACTACTATACACCTGGATATTGTTCTTGATCTTAGAAGACAGACAATGATTCTCCTTTTATAGGGCTTACATTCTAACAAAGAGAGGCAAACAAACAAACAAAAAAGCAGACATCACTTTTTAAGTAGACAAATCAATATGTTAGAAGGTAATGGAGATTATAGATGCAGGGAAGTATTGCAAATTTAAGTAAGTGGTTAGTGTGATCTCATTGTGAAGGTGAGAGTTGGACAAAGACTTGGAAGAAATGGAAGAGTTAGCCAGTCACATACCAGGAAAAAAATTTCCCAACAAGGAAATAGCTATAGCCAAGACCCCAGGACAGAACATGGGGACGGGGGCAGCAAAATGGTCGGTATTGCTAGATGAGATCCAGTGAGAGTAAGAGACTGTAAGGTGACGGCCTTAGAGGTGGTCACTGTAGTGACTTCAGTTTTAATTCTGAGAGGAGTAAAAAGCCACAACAGGGTTAACACCAGAGAGTGCCATGATCTCCCATAGCCTCTAAAATGATTGTTCTGGTTTCTATATTGGGAATAGGGGAAGAATGAATCAGGGAGACCTGTTAAAAGAATAGTGGAGTGACTCAAATGTGCAATGAACATGACCCCAACCAGAGTGGGAACTGTGAAGATGTAGGAATTAGATTCCATATCTATTTTGAAAGTAGAGCTTAAAGTAGAGCATTTCTAGGCAGATTTTTGGCCTAGCCAATGGGAAGATTGGAGTTGTCATCAGTTGACATAGAGAAGACTACAGATAGGGCAAATTTCAAATAGGAAAAGGGGTTCTGCTTGGAACATGTTGAATCTGAAAAGCATATAAGAATTCAAGCAAATGTGGGGAGGTTTTGCACTTCTAAACAGGTCAGAGTAGGCTCATTAAGTCCATTAGATATTCAAATTTCAAATTCAGGCAATAGGCAAATATTGGAGTTATCAATTTATAGCTTATATTTTAGGTTACAAGACTAGAGGAGTTTGGTGGATGGAAATATCAAGAAGGGGACCAAGGAGTAAGCACTGGGTTTACAATAAGCCAAACATTAGGAAACATAGGAGAAGAGATGAGAAAGCAAAGGAGATTAAAAAACATTATCAGTGAGATAGAAGAAAAACCAAGAGATTGTCATCTGGGAAGACAGGGGAGGCTCTGACCATCTTAATCAAAGTGTTGCTGATAGCTCAATAAAGATGAAGACTAAACACTGTCCACTGGCACTTAGCAGTGCAGAGGTCATTGTTGGCCTTGATAAGGGCAGGTTCAGTGCAACGGTGGGCGAAAAGCCATATTGGGTAGTGCCAACTTTTTTGAAGGGTTTTGCTGCAATCAGAAACAAAGCTATGGGCAGTAGCTTAAAAGAGGTGGGATCAAGAGAGAATATTCTTAATACCAGATGGTGCCAATCAAATGGTTCAGTACAAAGAAGAAAAATGGTGATGTATAAGAGAAGGAAGAATCACTGTAAAGGAGGCAGAAAGGGATCTTGTGCCCATACAAATGGAAAAGGGGGCTTTAGGTAGGACCATGGACAGCTCATCCGTAGGCAAATGCAGGAAGGCAGTGTGTGGGAAAGGCAGGATGTGGAAAAGGCAGCATGTGAGTGGGCAGTTGTTGGTATGTAGGTGAGTGTAACATAGAAGTTTGTGGAAGAACTCTTTTGATTAGTTCATTTTTCTCAATGAAGTAGGAAGCAAAGCCATTGGCAAAGAGTGAAGTTGGGGAAGTAATATATGAGAAAGTTATGGCACACTGTCACAATAACATGGTCTTACAATGTATGGTGTTGTGGAGCTTTTGCTTTTTGCCATGTACTAAGCTCTTTTTTTTAAATAGTTTATTTATTTCTTTTTTTAGAGAGAGGGGAAGGGAGACAGGCAGAGAGGTAGAGAAACATCAATGTAAGGTTGCCTTTCACCTGCCTCCAGCTACAGACCTGGCTGGAGACCTGGCTTGCAACCTGATTATGTGCCCTGTCTGGGGAATTGAACCAGTGGCCTTTGGGTTCACAGGCTGGTGTCTTATCCACTGAGCCACCAGCCAGAGGGTACTAAATTCTTGACATGTGTCATCTTTACAACAACCCTCAGAGATTGGTTATTATAATGTCCTTTAAAGATGGAGAAATGAGCTCAGGATAATTAAGAAAATTGCCCTGAGTCACCTGGCTGATAAGTGCCAGAGCCAGTATTCGAACTTCAGCCTGACTCACTACAAAAACTTTGCTTTTAACCCAAGGTGGGAGAGAAAGGCAGAAGCAGAAGGGGAAAGGGAAGAGGACACTTTCCCAGTCTCAAGATGGTGCTGGGCCAAGAGGAGGAGACTGACTTGACTGCCTCAAAAACCCATAAATGAATGAATTCATCAAGAAATTGCTCAGATGTTCCCCATGCCTACCAGGCCCCCTTTTCTGGGCTCTTGCTACATTTTGCACAAATATTTATTTAGTTATTATTTTTAAATAATGTTTTTATTTTTAATTATATTTCACATGCAATATTATATGTTATATATTTTTAAAAGATTTTATTTGTTTATTTTTAGAGAGAGGGGAAGGGAGAGAGACAAAAGGGTGATATATGTGAGAGAAACTTCAGTTGGTTGCCTCTTGCATGACCCCAACCTGGGGATCTGGCCAGCAACCCAGGCATGTGCCCTGACTGGGAATTGAACCAGCAAGTTTTCGTTTTGTGGGACAACACCCCAACCCACTGAGCCAAACCAGTCAGAGCTACCACATATATTTACTAAAGAGAGCACTTTTTATGGTCTATTAGACTCCACTATACTGTACCTCAGGCTTCCCCTCCATTGCATCAGCTAGAGTCAGGACACTTGAGAAATAGGTATTAATTTCCTATTGCTGCAATAACAGATTACTACCAACTTAGCAGCTTGAAAACACACATTGTTATTATCTTAGTTTATCTTACAGTTCTAGAGGTCAGAAGTCCCAAACTGGTCTCACTGGCTAAGATTAAGTTGTTGGTAGGACTAAGTTCTCTTTGGACACTTTAGGGGAAAACTCTCTGGCTTGTATTTTCTAGCTACTAGAGGCCACCTGCACATCTACGTAGCCAGCAATGGAGGCTTGAGTCCTTTTCACACGGAATCACTCTAACCTAGTCTTCTTCCTCCCTCCTTCATTTTTTTAAAAGATTTTATTCATTATTCTTGGAGAGAAGGGCAGGGAGGGAGGAAGAAAGGGAGAGAAACATCAATGTATGGTCGTCTTTCACCTGTCTCCAGCTACAGACCTGGCTGGAGACCTAGCTTGCAACCTGGTTATGTGCCCCGACTGGAAATTGAACCAGCAACCTTTGGGTTTGCAAGCCAGCGCCAATCCGCTGAGCCACCAGTCAGAGCTCCCCTCACTCTGACTGTGACTATATTGGCTCCACCTGGATAATTCAGGCTACCCTCTCTAGCTTAAGATCAGCTGATTAATTCCATCTGTAACCTAATTCCCCTTCTGAGTCAAAGGTTAGAACATGATCATGGGCTGGGGGTGTTATTGTGACTACCACAATGTATCTAAATTCCTAACTCAAAGTCTGCCACATCTTAGAAACTCTAGCTGAATACGTGCCTACTATCTTCATTCATTCATCCATCCATCCATTCATTTATTCATTCACTCATGAAGCTGGGCTTTAGGAATCAAAACTGGTCTGGATGTTGTTTTTCTGCCTCCCCTGCAGTGTTCATTTTAGTAATAGATATGTTATTTTGCCCAGAAATTCTGCAGGACATCTGAAATGAAAAATTATTTTGCATCTAATCCAATACCACTTCTGCTCTGGGAGGATGTGGGGGGCTCAGAAGAGTGCAAGAAGTAATGTGGGGATCAATGGGGATAGATCCCCGCTTCCCCAGTATCTCTTCCTCACTCCTTGCTTTCCAGAATGTAATAGATACATGTCTTGAGCCCTGGTGAGTGATGGGGGTTTTCCTAACCAACTCTGTTAGCAGGGCTGTTTAAATCATTCTAATTACTCCAGAAATCCCATTAAATTTCCCAGTGAGGAATGCTGAGGAAAAGGACAAGGAGAAATTCAGTCAGGGCTAAGAAAGAGAAACAGCAACCAGCATTAGCTTCTGCAGCCTCTTCTGCCACTTGCTCAAAACAAGGAGGCAGGGAAGGAAGCCAAGCGCATGAGAGAAAGTAAGAGAGAAAAGTAAACAGATAGTTCATACCTGCCATTAGAAATGCAAAGTTCATTAGAAAAACGCTGATTGCCAAGAATTGATTTAGCAGTGATTTGATTGTCAGGCCCATAGTACATCCAAGGAAAATGTTCATTATGATTCAGAATTTGGTAAAAAGAAGATAAAACAGAAAGGCCATCAAGCAAGGACACCCTGCTACAGTGCCTGTTGTCAGAAATGCATCCCTGACCTGGAAGCTGCCCGCCCCTCTGCCGCCCAGAGGACCCTGTCTATTCATGTTACAGAGAAACTGATGATTTGTTTCTCGCTTCCCCAGGATCTGCATTCTGTCTACTCTACAGGGGCACAGGCCTATGAGACATGACTCCATCTCAATAAGATAACGTCCTGGTTGCTGCCACCTCCCAGTTAAGGGAGACCACACTCCAGCCCAGGCATTTCTTTACTGCCCCTTCATTTCTCTCCTATCCCCTGCAGTGAGGTTACACAGTGTGGGGCCAGGTAAGAATAGGCGCTTCAGGTACCAAGTCATAGGATGCCTGCTCCAGCTCCCTGCTCCTGGGAGAGATTTGCTAAGTCTCCCTGGGCCCCTCCCACTGCTCACTTGCCTGTAGTCATGAGCCCCCCTACCCTATCCCTTCTTCTGACTCCTTCCACTGCCACTTTCTCATCTAAAGATCCCTGGAAAAGCCAGGTTCTTTCTGTGTGGGACCCTTGAATGTTCTTTTTAGATTCTGGTCTTGCCTTCACCTTTCAAGAACACAGATTCTTTAGGAAATCTTGACTTTTCTTTGTTTTACCTTTCCAGGCCCTGATAGCAGCCAGGCTTCTCTACTGACTCTAAAGATGGCTTTCTATTCACTAAAAACACTTCAACGGTCCCATTTTATTTATTGAGCTATTTGTTCTAGCAGGCTCTGTCTCCATTCCTGCACATTGTTGTGCCGCCTTCTATCCTCCTGCCTCTGCCTCTGCCTCTGTTCTTACCTGTTTGCACCTGGGGCTCTTTATTTCTTCTGTTTCTTCTCTCTCTTACCAAACACTAACCACGAAGTTCTTGTCAGCTATGCTTTTTAATTTCCTGGACAACTAGCCAAGTGTAGGATCTTCTCCATCACTTGGCTCCAACACCATTTTTCCTTTGTAGGATTTATTGACCACCTACCCTAGATTCTCACCTGTAAAATGAGTGTAATAATAACGTGCCTACCTAAGCACTTTGCAAAGTGAAAGAGCTACTTAAAGCAAATTGTTTTGTTTCTCCAATTCAGGAGTTCACAGTATACATTATTTGCATTTTGAAGACAATTCTCAGTGATTTGCATTAAATATTTAAGAGATACTTTTGGCCAGTGATTCTAAACTCTGAATGAAAAATAGTGGTTTCACTGGTCTGAGTTAAGACTCAGGCAAAGTATTATTGAAAATCTCCCAGGTGATGGAAATTTGCAGCCACCCCCTACCTATCCCCTAACCAAGGATTAAACTCTTCTCCTCCTGCTACTTTCTTGCCCACCCTCTTTTCTTATCTCTCCCCTACAAAATGGGTTGTGGCAAGAGTCCTAGAATTTGGGAGACTGACCGAGAGATCTGAGGGATGATAGTGGACCCCTTTGGAGTTCCCTTCCAGGGGGTGGTCACAAAGTGACAGTTAAATGCACTTCTTCTAAAAGAAACAGAGTGGCAGTGAGATGCCAAACTGTATCTCTGTTCCCTGTTCCCTCATTTAAATGCTCACTTGTCTCACCCTAACCCTGACCCTGCCTCTTTCTACATCCAAAGCTGACTCCAGTGTTGACTTTATTTATCTATCCATGTCTCAACCCTGACATCTGCTCACAGGTAATTTAACCTATTTCATCAAATGCTAAAATATGAACAAATGTAGAATTGATGAAACACAAAACTTCACCTATTGACTCCACCTCTTGCCCTACCACAGATTTGATGTTCCTCAGCTGCTTCTCCAGTCTGACCCAAAAAAGGCCTCTGGTTTCATCTCGCTCTGCAGTTCCTGACTCCCTCTAGCTATTGGCTAAAAGCAGAGATGGAAGCAGTCCTCCTCTCAGCCTGCTCAGCCATCTCCATGTTCAAGAGCTGATCCCTGAATCCTCAGAACCATAGGGGCCTGAGGCAACAGGGGAAATCTTCACTGAGGCAGCCTCTCCCCACCAAGGTGAGCAAAACAGGCCACACAGCATTCAAGTAGTATTGGGTGGCATATACATACTAAATGCCAAGCCCTGCCCTGGCTGGTGGCTCAGTGGATAGATGCCGACCTGTGAACCCAAAGGCCACTGGTTCGATTCCCAGCCAGGGCACATAACCAGGTTGCAAACCAGATCTCCAGCCAGGTTTGTAGCTGGAGGCAGGTGAAAGACAACCATACATTGATGTCTCTCTTCTTTTCTGCCTCTCTCCTTTCCCCTCTTTCTGGAAATAATAAATAAAATCTTTATAAATAAATAAATAAGTGTCAGGCCCTGAGCTAAAAGCCAAGGGTACAAAGATAACCAAGATTGCTCCTTGACCTCAAGCATCTTAGCTCATTCTAAATAGCAACCTATTCTAAGTTGGGACAACTATAATAGAACAGCAACTAAAAAAGAGAAATTAAAAAGTAAAGAATACAAATTAGCATTATAAACTCAAACTATCAGCAAATATGAACATATATTGACATCTGCCATAAAAACTAATAGATCACACAGTCAAAATTAAGATAAAGATGGTTTGAATAGTATAAAAACATAAACAGCAGCCTACTCTAAAGTACTGTATGGTGGGGTGTGATCTAAATGGGAGAGGTTCTTAACTACTGTTTGTTGGAGGCTGGGGTGCAAGTCAAGAAGCTTCACAGAAGAAGTGACAATAAATTGGGTCTAGGATAAGAAGGACATTAACAAGCCAAGAAGAGGAGGAAGGTATTCCATGCAGAGGAAATAGAATGAACAAAGAACCCAGGTAGGAAAAGTCCAAGCATATTGAGAAGCTTCTATGGCCCAGGAGGGCGGTTAGGAGGGAATATATAGGGCGGGGGGGTGGGGGGTGGCAAGAAATAACATGGAGCTTGTTGGGAAAGTTTTGAATGTAAGACCTTAGCAATAAGGAGTCATAGAAGGTGTTTAAGCAGGAGTGTGGCATGCCTTGCAGCATATTTATTGGCTAAGGACTTCGGTTAAATAAGCAGATCTTAGAAATCTTCTGACCTCTTGTCTTCTCACACTACCATATTATCTTATAGGCTCTGACCCTGCCCCTCCCCTGCCTTGCCAGGGCTGAAATTCCAAGGGTGGCATAGATACTAACTCAGAGGGCTTAGCTTGGGGAAATCCTCAGGAGCACACCATGAGATATGTGACACTGACCCAGCTTGCAACAACAGAACTTAAGCCCCGCAGCTCAGGGGGCTCAGTTGGGGAGAACTCTAATCTGCACCATTTAGAAGGAGGAAGGGGTTCTGAGCTGGGAGGGGGCTTTGAAGAGCTCCCTGTCACCAAATATCATATTGATCAGTCCTCCAAAGGGCAAAGCAATTGGCCCCAAGGGCCAAGATATGTGAGAACTGATTCTAACCACAATTTTAAATGATAAGTCTCAGGCATCATAAGTAAAAGCCAGTGATCCTTTTGAAGATTGAGATTTGCTCAAAGGACAGCCAGAATTGCTGTAATGAGTACATCCATTAATTTTATTATACAGCCCAGGGATAGTCACCATGGTGACTCAGGCTTTCCCTCCGGGGTTGGCCTGCTCCTGGTGATCAAAATGGACCCCAATCTATGGTATCCTGTGATTTAGAGACAATTTCAGTGAGAAGGGATTTGGGAGGTTTTTCTCCAGGGTCATTTGCTGGAAAAGAAGAGGCAGCATGTTAATTAAGGTAATTCCAGCTGCTGTAACGAATAAACACAAAATCTCAGTGGTTTAATGCAAAAGAGGTTTTATTTCTTTCTATGTGGAGAAGTGCTCTGATTCAGAGTTATTCAGGAACCCAACTGATTTTGTACAATTTCTTACCACCATCAGCATGTGTTTACCTCATGGCCTCCCTGGGCACTCACGGCCAGCCAGCCAATAGGGGTAAGACTGAGAAAATATATGCCTTGAAGGTTGCTATGAATAAGGACTGGAACTGGCATTTATCAGTCACTTCCTCTCATATTCCAGTTCAGAACTCAGTCACATGACCCATGTAATTGCAAGGAATAATGGGAGTGTGGTCCCTGTCTGCGCAAAAACTGTCCCATGACAACTCCCATGAATCTTTGGTGGACTACTAACCATCTGCCCTGGAAAACCTGGTGCAAATAGAGGAAAGAGCACTGGACCAGGAATCCAAGAATAAATGTTGGATCTACAATAAGTTTCTTTCCTTGGCCTCAGCATCTTCATCCTTCCTCCAATGGGAGGGTTGGACTGAATGGTTTTTAGCAGGCTTTGAACATGATGCTGAAGCTGAGGCTCTACTATAGGAAAGAAGTAGTTATCTGAGCCCATGGAAAGTTCTGCCTAGCAAGTTGCCTTCCTGGGCGTAAAGTCACACTGGTCTGAGAAGACTATACTAGGCCATGGTCTCATCCTCAGTTTAACAACACACTAATGGGACCTCACAGAGAGGCTAGAAGTTGAATGGTACCCACAGGAGGCTGGGAACTTGTCTTAGATCCTGGTCAGATGTGTTGTACCTAGACAAATCATTTTCCTCTTTGAGCTTCAGTAACCTCGCCAGTAAGGTATGGGCCTGGACTAGGAGATCTCTAACTGCCAAATCTAAACTGCCTGATGGGTATTCACAATTTAATGGAGAAGGCATGGCCCCTTTGCTTCCAGTCTAATGAGAAGTGGGCAAGCACAGTCAAGAAATAGCAGGGAGGTACAGAGAGCTATCAGTTTGTGACTAATAATGGCATCTATATAGATAGAGTTTGAGGAAAATAAAGACTTGGCTTCCTCAACTGGACAATGCAGAGGTGAACCACGTGGCCTCCAGCACTTTCAGTGGTGGCATTATAGGGTAGCCTGCAAAGGGCAGGCTTCAGGAAGGATTCAGGAAGAGAGCGGGTGGGGACTTTCTCCCAGGTCTCAAGATTTGTCCCAGTGGGGACAAATATGCCCAGCCCTCTGGATGGCTGAGAATCAATACCACGAGACCCTGGCTAACAATCTGCAATGTGCTGGGAAAAACCACCATAGTAATGGGCTGGATGCCAGTCACTCTGCCAACACTGAGCCCACAGCAGCGCTCTGGCTGAAGGAGCTTCATAAACTGGCCTCTGAGGCAAGCTGTGCAACTCTGTCCCACTGCCAAATAGCTCATGACTCCCTCGTGGACAATACTGGCTGAGAGCCAGGAGGTGAGGGCTCCATAGTGCAGGCACCTGCATATGAATATGCCAATGCACGAGGTCCTGGGTGCACCCATGTGAGCATGTGTGTGCATGAGGCTGCATTTATTTCTTGGGCCTCTGTGCATTTGTTTAGCACCACATATACCCCACAGGTCTGTTTACAAGTGTGGTCTCATTCAGATGAATCTACTTGCATAATGCACACTTGAGTATGCAAGTAATGAGTGGGTAAGTGTGGTTTTTTTTTTTTGGGGGGGGGGGTAAGTGTGTTTTTATATGCTTTTACCAATTCCCCCATTCTGGGGTACCCAGAAGTGTCCATCCTAAAGAGAAAACCATGCTCTGCTCCCCTGCCCTGAATCATACAACAGGAAAATAGTGGAAAGAAATCCTCTCCCCTCTCCACCTGCCTCCCTTCCTTGAGCCACTTCTCTCCTTATGTAATTGGTAAGACTTGGAAAAGGTTGAAGAGTGGTGCCTGTCTGGGCGAGGTCAGTGTAGAAAGCATACATGTTCCTCTTTTCAGCAGGGTAAGCTGGGTAAGGCAGGCTCTGCCCAGAGCAGGGAGGCCTCAGGTCTCTGGGTTCTTGGCTTGTGACTCTGGACAAATAACACAGGAAGAAAGGGAAGCAAGCCTACATGGACCTCATTTCTCTAAGTTGACTTTGCTGGCAATAAAGCTAGTGTTCCAACAAACCTAATAGGCTGTCAATTGTAAAACACATCCCAATTTCAGAAATGTGAAAATGTGTGTCTTTAAAAAGAGATGAAAGGCAGACATATTTTGGTCACTAACTTCCTCTTGTGCCTATTTTTTACTTGGTTCAAAATTGCTGGGAAGAGGGATGCAATTATCACCCTCAGATCTCCAGACATTTGCACATACCTGTACATGGGGTATCTGTCGATGCAACTATTACAGCTGGGCTGTGGAGCCTGCCCATCTGTGGGATACTTGCATCCACTGACCACTCGGGCCTGCCTCGATACATGTGAATCACTGAGCATGAGATACCTGCACTTCCAGGCATTTTTATGTGGTTGTGAACTGTTTAATGGGTACCTGTTTGTCAGCATTTGCCACTTTTGTGTGTGAATGTGAACCACAGCCCCAGGCCCAGACTGCATCCATCATCCTGAGAGGACCACCAGCTATAAACCAAGAGAGACAAGAAGGCAACTGCCTATGTTTCTTACTCCTTCGCTGTCCTTGTCATCGCTGTTCCCTCTTAGGAAGGAGGTCACCCGGAAGCCCCTGTAGAGACAGGCCCTTGCCTGTTTGAGAACAATAGGCACACAGTAATCTAACAATTAGTAATAATTGTGTCTCTCTGACAAGCCATTATTTCACCAGGACAAAGAAGGAACACAGGAGGTGATGAGGGCAGGAACAAGGAGGTGAGGAGTTGCTTATCCACCTTTCTGGACTGAGTTGGAGTTTGGGGCTCCCCAGAGGAGAGCAGGTCTCAGTTTCCTTCCCCACCTCCACTTCTACCTTCCATCCTCTCCTGCCCTTTCTCTCTCCCTTGCCCCGAGTGTCCAGGCAGACCTCACTTCCAGCCTTGCAAAGAACATAAAATGGGTTAGGCACAAAGGAACCCAAGATGCAGTCAACAGCTCAGGACAGGAACGCAGAAATGGCCAATAGGAAAGACCTGCATTGCAGGTCCTCTGTGCCTGTACTTAGCATGACACACAGTTTACAGAACTGAGCTGGTGTGGAGCTGCTTAGAAAGTGAGCTTCTAGAGGAAACACCTCAGCATCCGGACCAGCACGTGTCTCACTGAGGTTCCCTGACCACCTTTGTCTTCTGCAACACTAGAAGCTCACCATTCATCCCCAAAATTCACCTGCACTCCCTGCTACTGTACCTCAGTCCCTCCACCTAACACATCCCTCTTGCCTACCCTCCCTGCTGACCTTCATGAGGTCTTCCTCCTCCCATTCATGTAAGAATCCATCTCTTCCTCCATCTTTTATCTCAATGTTGCCAGCCCATTAGGTAACAGGATGCTTGATGAATGTCCCTATCTCCCTCTAGTGGCCTGGGGCCACAGAGAACCATGGGACAGAACTCCTTTATTTTGGCATCTCCCCACTCCTCGCCGCACACACACACACATGCACACACAGTAAGCACTTGATTCATATCAATGTTGTTTCACTAGAAAATCTCATAGTACTGAGCATTACCTAACAAGACAGGGTCACACCAGGGCAGTGCAGAAGGAGAGCCCTGGGAGTTACCTGGGCTAAACACAGTGCTAGCTCTGCAGGGCAGTAGAGCACAGATGGAGAAGAGTGCCCAGACCTGCTGGGCATGGAGGGCCCTGCAGGGATAACCCACCCGGATAACCCCGCCCCCCATTACTCCCTCCTCTCTGAGTCTGGCCTTTTCAGGAAAAGGAAGACCCTAAGGACCATTCAGATTGCCTGGAAATGTCAACACTCCCTGAAAGAGGTCTCCCATGGCCTAGAAATCTCCAGGCTGACTGCACTTGTGATAAACACAACAAATAAAACAATGAGACCCATTTGAAGGCATTTGTGAGACAGAGCTTTGAGAACTTGACTTTCATAGATTGAAAGGCAGAAGAAAGAAAGAAGAATGAATTTCCTCTTGGGCCCAGGTTTGTTTATCTTGCTTTTTAGAAGCTGGAGAACCTATAAGCATGAAGGCTTCACATGGCTCTACAAGTTCCTGGAAGTGTAGACCAGGCCAGAAGGCACCTGTCTGCCCTGGGCCAAATCCCACAGCAGGACAGAAAAGGCTGGCCACTCCAGCTCCCTGGAGGTTTCCTGCTGTGAGAAACATTCTCACCCAGTCCTTAAGACAAATAGACAATGAGGCCAAGAGTATAGTGAAAGTGAGGTGTTTATTCATGATTCTACAGAAATGGGTGCCTGGTGGTATCTGGTGGGCAGGCACACTGAAGCAGGAGAGCTGGAGGATTGTATCTCTGATGCAAGCAATCCCTCCCCGTTTCCTCATTGGCTGAGTACTTTGGAGTGACAATCTGGCACAATCATGTCTAAAGAGATAATTGGGCAGTTTAAACCCTAGCATGGGCAACTTTTGGTGAGGATGTGGCCATCCCTTCTTTCCTTTCTTCTCTGAGATATCCTTGGTGGGCTTTGAACCTCCATAGCCCTCTGTGCTAACTGTCATGTGCTCACTTGCGTACCTTAACTCCTTCTTTGTTATCCTGTTTACTCAGAGACTTCCTGATTCATTTGCTGTCTGGCCTATCCATTAATAATTATCCGCTGTGGCTTAGCCTGGTTTGAGAGTTACTTGCTACCTTGTTTCTCACACTGCTGGGGCAGGGGAAGGAAGGAGAAGTCCAGGCTTGAGCCCTCCCTTAAGGATCTAGAAAGGAGGAAATTGCAGATTCAAGGGTCTATGAGCTGCAGCCAGTGGGTACTCCCTCTGTGAGGGTCAAGAACAGTCCTGGACCAGGGAGCCTAGACCCCAAGGTATAGGCTTGGTCTCAGCCTGTCCCTCACTTGCCTGGTGCTAAGCCTCTCCCTCTCTTTGAGGTGCCTCTGGACTCTGCCCTAGACTCTATCTCTCTCTAAGCAGTTGACTCCATTTTAGCAACAAGGAAATGGAGGCTAAGAAAGATGAGGTGACTTGCCAAGTTTACAACAAACAAGGAGCAGTACTGGGGCTTGGATCCAGCCCCTCCCCTCACCCTTTTCCCTTCTCCCACAACTGCTGCACCTTCTGTGATGCTTCCCTCAGCCTCCTCCAGGCCTGGTGGTCTTCTGCAAAGCAGCCCCTGGGCTCACACTCTGGCTTAAGAAATAATATGGTCTGGGAGGGGAGGAATGGCCTGAATGTATGTGAGACCTGCTATTAACCCTGCACACTGCCACACCGCTTCCCAGGACTTCCAGACAGACCCCATCCCCACCAACCACCTCCCCTCTGGATCATTCACAGAGTGCAGCCAGAAACTAATTGGCTCTGAGAAGTGATTACTTCAAAGAAGTTCCCATAGGACCATGATTTCTTGGAATAAACAAACAGCAAGTGCTCTGGCTCCCCGATGCCTGGAGACCTGACAGGAACAGAGATGGATTTTCTGCCTTCCTGTAGGTGGAGCTGCTGAGGCACAGAGGGCAGCAGGTGCAGCATGCCTGTCTTGATCAGGTTTCCTCCTTACCTACCTGGGCACTATTTCCTCTCCTCTGACCTCATCTGGAAGCATAGGCGTTTCAGCTGGTGTGAGTCCACTCTCCACATACAAGTTAAGACCAAAGAGGGTACGTGTCCTTTTCAGAGTCACACAGCCCATCATTGGCTGGGTTGAGCTAGAATGCAGTACAGTTAGTGCATGATCCCACACCACCCTGGGCTGCCAGGCACTCACTTTCTCTCCACAACATGGGACCAGCACCAAGCAGAATGCCACCTGCCCACAGTTAAGACAGGTGTTGTGATACTCTGTGAGGAGCAGGGTACCAAGGAGCCAACCAGAAAATTCAAGGGCTTGATTCCCACCCTTGGGCACACTGTTCTTTCAGCACACATGTGTTGTACGCCTATATTGTTTTGGCCCTATGCCAGGCTTGTGGTACCAAGGAAGCAGGACATTGCCCCCTGCCCCCACCAAAGCTTACAGCTGTGGCAGTGACACACACATTTACTTATGAGTACTGCCAGCCTTCCTCCCCTGGAGCCATGGACATTTGGGCAGCTCTGAGCCCACCCTTCTGTGATGTTGAAATCACCCACTGCAACAGGCAAGCCCCGGTTAAGATCATGACCCACCCTGGGTACCTGGTCCAAAGTTAATTTTTTATGATTTTGAAATAGTATCCATCAATCAAAACTCAGATTTTTCATTAACTTTGGATTCCTGGCTTGTCTTGATAAATTAAGGAGATCTGTTAGCACTGGGCCTATATTCCTTCATGCCTTCATTCAGTCTTGGGCCTGGCCCCATTCTAAGTGCTGGGAATTCTGAGGTAAACAGGGCAAATTGGAAGAGAATCTTTTCAAGGGGCCATGGTTAGGGGGAGCTGGCCCTTTGCCAGGTGTGGTGACTCCAGCTGGCCAGTCTCCACAATCCCCTAGACCACTGTTGAGTCTGGGCCCTCCTTCACCAGACTTTTGTTCAGATCAGGCAAAAAGCCAAAACAAATGGGACAAAATGCTAACATCTCTTTAATATGTGGTGGGGACAAGAATGTTGGTCATATATTCTGTATTTGTATGACTATATAAACTTTTTAAAGTTTAAAAACAAGAGTGAAGAAAGTTACATTAGCGAAAATCTAGAAAAGTAAAGGAAATAAGAGTGAGCAAGAGTGGGGCGGCTTTGGGAAAGAGGAATGGGAGGGAACAGGGGCTGTGGTGATGCCACCCCTCTCCATGGGATTGTGAGAGACAAAGTTAGAAAGAAAAGGTTTTTTCAAAGTTTTGCTATATCTTGGGAATGAATGCCCCTTGAGCATTTTTCAAGGGGCTTCATAAAATACTTAAATAAATTTTAATACTTTTGGAGGTGTGTCTTCTTCTGTTTTTGAATATAAACACTGCAGGATGGCTGTGGGGAGAGACTATCAATAAGACATAGTAAATGCTGTAATAGGAAAGCCCAGGGCTCTGGTGTGGCTCCTGAGAGGAGCAACCCTTCTGATCTGGGAGTCAAGAAAGGCCCCAAGAAGAAATTGTTTCAACCAAAATGTGGATGAATAGATGTTGAGCCAACACAAGGGGGAGGGTGATGAGAGAAGGAAAGGCAAGGAATATTCCAGGCAGTAGGAATGGCTTTGGGAAGGCTTGGAGGTCAGACTCCAAAATCTACATGTAGTTCAGTTGGTCTGTGGTAAGGATATAAGAAAAGATGCTGCTATAGGATGGGTGGGGACTCTGCCAGGCCTTCTGAGCAACATAACAGCTCATGGACCATGTCCAGTGGACAATCAGGAGCCAGTAACAGCTTTAATCAGGGCAGTAATGTAGTCAGTTTGTATCTTAAAATAATCTGTTCTGCAGGAAATGGATTGGAGTGAAACAAAGTAAAGATAGGCAGACTAGAAAACTGTTGCAATAGATCAGGCAGAAGACATTGTCAGTTTGGGCTGGGTTAGTGGCAAAGGAAATGGGAAATATTGCTTGATTCTAATAATATGTAGAAGGTAGAAACACAGTGAGGTCTAATTCAGTGTCAAATCCCTGGCGCCCAGCGCTCCCTGTACCAGTACAAATGTAATGAAGTTAGGTTGAATGAATGGATAAATGAACAAAAAATCTAATAAATAAATAAGCAAATAGTGGTATGTAAATGTTAGCTTGCTTAAACCTTATCTCTCTATTGTACATTGTTCACAAAGTGGCTACCAATTTCTAAAAGCCTACTATGTGCTGGGTAACAATATTAGATACTTCCTGTTTTTATAATCTCTGCATTATCTCTAAGCTTCACAAGACATTTAGATCTTATTATTCCCGTTTTGCAGGTTAAGAAACAGACTTGTATAAAGTTAAATAGCTTTGTCACATTCCCTCGGAGAATAGGATAAAGAGCTAAATTCCCATGCACGTATATTCTTTTCATACTTCTTTCCACACAGATTCCAGAATGACCCTTTCCAGGTCGAGGTATCCCAATGCCCAGCTGCTCCATTATTTTCATTCCCCACAACTTTGTATTATTGTAGGTAAAAGGGAACAGCAACTAATGAAGGGAAAGTTTGGAAAACATGAAGCTCTAGATTCTGAACATTTATTTAATTCAATATTGCATTAGTCATCTTCATCATTGCCAACAAGCACTTAGTGAGCAACTACTGCATACAACTGTGATGATAGACAATAGGGATGCAAAGGAGAACCAAATGCGTTGCCTGTCCTGGAGGAACTCATCATCTAGTGTACAGGGTAATTGAGGGATGACCTAGGGTTTTGTAAGAGCATGTGCAAAGGCTCTGAGTGGTGAACATGTTGGGCTCATCTAGTGAGCCTAGGGAGTGAGGCCTGTGAGGGAAAGTGGCAGATCAGAATGGAAAAGTGGATGGATAAGCACCTGTATTAGGTCTGTATTAATGGGTGCAGAGGAGATAGGGAAGTGAAAGATGTCTCAGTGATGGGCCAGACAGGATGGTGAGCATTTGGTTATGAGAATGAACAGGCCACTGCCCACCTGAAAGTACTAAAGGATCTGGGGATTTCAACCAGAGCTGCTACCTGTCAGACCAGTGCTCCACAGCACCCGTGTAGTTACTGAGATGTGCCATTATTCCTCAGGGCCAATATTTCTGGAGAAGACTAGTACTGGATCTCTGCCCCAACTCCCTTGACACATAGTTCCTGCTCCCTTTCTGCTTTTCTTACCTGTCAAAATTCACAAATCTGATCAACCCACTTGCCCTCCAACCAAATAACTCTGTCTTAGTTTTAATAGAGAAGAAAAAAAAACGAGGATTTGAAAAGACACTTATTTATCTCTTTACCAGACAGTCTAATGAATAATTTCATGTTTGCAAAAGCTCATTTTGAAATTTGAAGACAAGAGATACATTGCCAAGGCAGCTCTAATACTGCAACATTAATTTTGCACTGAAAGATTTACTCAAAAATTAGATTTTACAATTTTAATGCTTCCATTCTTTTCTTTAAATAAGCTGTGAAATACAGTTAATTAGACTTAAACCCTGGAAGCTTAGACATTTGAGCTTTGGTGTAAGCTACAAAAGAAAGCAAGCTTTTTCACTTGCAAATTAAATCTAAATTCATTACATGCCTAAACCTATACCACTTTCAGAAATCCTACTGGGCTGAGGAGGGGTCTTCTTGAAGTTCCAGATGTCTCCCTACAGAGTCCTGGCTTCGGGAAGGGTTGGAGAAAATGAAAAGAGGGGCAGACAGGGGGTGGAAAAGACAGAGGGTATCTGACAGAGTTGTGTTGGGCAATATTAGCGTATTTTTTGCAACATCAATCTCAAGAATTGCTCCTTGGGGAAAAGAAGGTTTTGTTCTTTAAAAAAAAAAAAGGTAAGTGCCACATATCACACTCCCTCTGGGAAAGTCACAAGGTTTGGAGAAGTAAAGCAAGCTAGCAAATAAGCGAAAACTGTTTTAACTTTGTTTCATTCAGAATTTCCCTTTTTATTGGATTTTCGTCAACTAACATCGAGTCTATCACCGCTCTATGGATCACAATCTGCTTTGGACTCAGGTAGCTCTACCAGGATCACTTTCTTCTTGGAAAACCAGCCCAAACCTTCCTGTTCTCTTCTACACTGATCTCTTCACTGTGAGCTGTGAAAAAAAAAATCACATACACAACCATCTCAGAAATGCAAAATTGATTTCACAACAGGCTGAGGGGTTGGGGGCCCAAAGTAGCTACTCAGCAAAGTGGTTATGTTTGCTTTACATTGCTTAACACTTTGATCAGAGAAACAATTCAAAGGTGTAAGGAAGCTGAGGGACGTTTTAGCCTAACAGCTCACCTAATGCTAGAATCCCTTCCACAAAACCTGTGATGGGCTCATTCAGTGCTTGACCATCCTTAGGCCAGGGAACTTACCGCTTCCTGCAAACCCATTTCATCTATGGGCAGATTTAACTTCATACATACATAGAAGGCTACCTTCTTGTAAAAACCTTTAGTGGCCTGAAGGTGAATTTAGGATTAAGAACCTAGCAAGTGGGCTTCAGAGTAGCTGGACTAGCAGCTCCACTCCCAGTAACCCACAGCACTCCCTAATCCTGAGTTTCATTTTTAAGTCAAAGACCCTCTTTCCAGCTACTGGTTCCTGATTCCATGCCCAAGTTTTTTTCCTTAGACTACTGCTTCCTCATCTTTCTCAGGACTATGGACTTGGTCTCCATAATCTAATAAAATTAATGGGTCCTCTTCCAGAATCATCCCATACTAGAAACTTGAGGCCGGCCTACCAGCCTATCTATGACTTCGTAGCAGAAGTATCTTGATCTGATTGTCGGTGTTGGCTAAAGCAAATAGAATTTTCTAAATGTCCACCAAGTGCCTTTGTCTTTCACTATTCAGGTTACCATCCTTTCTGTCCACTGCCTATCATTCTATTCATCTTTGGAGAGAGACAATAAAGGTGGTAACAATAATAATAATTCCACCTTACTTCTGCAGTTTACAGAGTAAGGGCAGAGTTTATTTAATTTGATCTTCACCAAGTCTCAAGCCATGGGAGATATTTTTTGCTTTTAACAAAGTAAACAACAAGCTCAAAAATCTTGAATGATATGCTCAAGGAAGGGTGAAGAAACAGGTTCACTTAATCCTAGCTCAGTATCCTTATAAAACAACATACTGCCTAAAATATAAATGCTATATGCAACCCCCCCCCCACACACACACACCTTTTCATATAGTAGACATAGCCCTCAGAATCACAGAGGGGATGGGAGGCTGCTTATTATTTGCATAACAAGTGCAAGAGTCTAAATATTATTCTGTGTGTTACGGAATTAAGAGCAATGCTTGGACCTTTAAAATACCCAGTTCAGTACTTGTGTTGAGCTTGCAGCAGTGTAACTTTGAGCAAGGTACTCTGCCTTTGGAATTAACAGCAGAACTGAAGTCACAGAGCTCCTGGGAGGACTAAATGAGATAACACACATAGAGTACTTGGCACATGGTACACGCTCAACAGATGTTAGACTGGAAAGGAATGTGGGCCAGGGAAGACAAAAAAGTCTTTCTGGAAGAGGTAAGAATAAAATTGGGCTCAGGAAGTGGTTGCAGCTGCGGGTCTGTGGAAGACAGAATGAGACCCATGAAAAGGTGTCTAGGCAGGAAATTGCAAAGTACATTGGTGGTGGAATGTGGGGAGTTTAAATAAGTTCTGGTCTTGAGCAGTAAATGTTGCATGGGTAAAGGGTGCAGAGAGTAGGAAGTAAGGTAGATTGGGTTGGGGGGTTTGGAGTTAGGACTTCTTTCTGAGACTCCTGGGAGTCACTGGGAGTTCTGAACTAGAGTGGTAAAGGATGGTGGTTAGTCAATTGACGACTGAAAGCAGGGAGAAGAGACTAAAGAGTAGAGAGCTTGGGAGGTTATTGTAGAGACCTGGGTGATAGAGATATAAATTAATTTTTTGCATCTTGTTTGACTCTATCTGGCAAGCTGTGAGTTTTGACTCAAACAAGTTGCTCTGCCTTATTCCCAATATACAAATGCCCTCCCATTTCACCCTGAGTACCTTAAGTAGAATTACTGGGTCTCTGTAGTGGACCCCATTCCTATTCAAGTGGCCTGACTTGTAACACAGTTCCTATCTTAGTCTGGAATACTCTTTATTCTTGCCTTCCTGGGTATTGGACCCTGTCCTTGGGAATTACCCACTCCTGCTATAACTCATCATAAGAACAGCAGTATGGCAGCACCTTTCCCATGGTTTCAAATACACTCATAGGCCTGTTCAGCCTATTGCCTACCACAGTTAAGATACTGTGCTAAGTGCTGTGAAAGGTGTGGAATTGGGTGCAGAAATTGCATGGCCTCTGGGAAACTTGCAATTCAGTATAGAAGGTGAGCCATATACAAGAATGCCTAGGTTATAAGGTCCAGGATGATTCAAAGAGCTTTGTAGAACAGCTCTGGCTAAAGAGATATGGGCTATTCCCACAAAAATGACCCAGAAAGCCATGATAGTTCTCCATTTATTTGGCTAGTATGACCATTCCTATCAGAATTTTATGCCATCCACCTGTGAAGGTATAGCTGCCATAGGGATGGTCATGATCCCTTCCTGACCTTGCTCTGTGCCTCCTCTTCTATCTCTCTGCATGCTCCAGACACCTGCTCATACCCCACCCAGTCATTGAAATATATCTCCCCCTCTTAGGTCTGCAAATACACCCGCAGTGGGATTGGGGTCAGGGGAACCTTTCATGGAAAACAAAAGGAAAATACCAAGGACTATAAAAAGAAACATGTTGGTAGAGTGCTTGCTTCTCATTGCAAATTGAACATTTAGCAAAATATTGACTTGGTGAGCCCAGTTCGCAAGGACCCTCAGGCCCTGGACTCTTCTTGTCATGTCACCTTTACTTCACGGATGCTTAAGAGATGCTTGCATTTCTCTCCAAACAGATTAGACTGGCTATGATCTTGGGTCCTGTGGCATCCTCAGTGATGCCTTGAACCTGCCTTGTCTCTGATTTTGGGTCCCTGGTTACCTGCACTGGCAGAGCTGTGACTCTGACACACTAGTTCTGTTTCACATGACCCCTTTTCTCTGGGATGCTGCTCTTAGCCCTGCCCTGGCCTAGGCCTCTCTGCACTAAGTCAACAGATCTTTCTTTGCTTCCGCTCAAGACTATCCTGACTTGGCCTGGAATAGTTCCCTCACCCACCCACTCCCTCTGCTATGTATACTTGCTTTGCTAATCACTAAGTGCCAGTTAAAACCTATTCTGTTCCCAAGGAGAGTCAGTTTCCACACCCTTATTCATCCACACCTCGTTCTCATCAGCTCCCAGGCAGGCTTCAGAACTAACACCATCTTTTCCTGGCAGAATCATACCGCCACCTTCCAAGGATTAGAAACAGACACCATGTCCCTTTCTGCCTGTAGGCATTCCTCCTTTCACTCCACCCCCAGCTTCTGTGGGTGGGCAACAGAGCTGGCCTGTCTAGAGCAACACATTGAAGATGACAACAGCATCCTAAGCATCCTAAGCATCCTCACTGCCTTCAGCATACCCCTTTGTATCCCCATCTGTATTCCTGATGCGGTAGAAGAAAGAGATTCCACAGTACCCATCTGTGCCACTCCCAGTTACAGACTCACAGTAACTCTCATTGTTTTGACAGAAAACCTGTGGCCTTGGCATAGCTGACAATGCCCTGCATGATGCTTTTCTCCCCTGCCTTACTGGCCTCATCCCTCAAGCCCCATCACATACTTTTTCTTCAGCCATTTGGGTTGGAGATTATTGAATGTGCCCTCCCTTCACTCATCCCTCTTTGTCCTGCCAAGCCCCCACCGCCATACACCTAGAGAATGCCCATTCAACCTCCAGCTGAACATCCCCTTCACCAGGAACCTTCCTAGTGTCTGTAGACAGAGGCAACCATATCACTCTCTGTGGACCTGAATTACTAGACAATGCCAGTTCTATCTTTATGTGTGCTCTGTTACCCCAAGATATAAATGGTGGCCAGGAAATCAAAATCCACGTTAATGACTTACTAGCCTGGAACCCTTAAGTAAGAACAGACCTTAGTCTCAGTTTTCTCCTATTTATAATGGTTCTGATGATAAAGACACCTACCTCATATAAAGTTGTTGGGAGGATTAAATGAGTTAAAGAGTTAATAACATTGCCTACAGTAAGCAGCCACTCAATGTTGACTTGTTCTATTTTTAGACTCTAAAGCCCTAAGCTGTTACCACATAAAAACAATAACTACATTTATATTTAGCATTTGCTACCTTTACTTATATCGACCCATATAATGCTCATAACAACTGCATGAAGGTGGTGTTTTTGTGATGCCCATTTTGCAGATCAGGGAAAAGAGACAAATAAACTAACTTGTCTAAGTTAATTCAGCCAGTCAGTGCCAGATCCAAACCCTGGAAGTCTGGCTCCACAGCCCTCAATCCTAAGGACTATAACCCACTGGTTCCTTAGATATTCACTAAACATTTGTGTAAAAAAAATACACCAGTTAATTCATTCAGCTTTGTATCCTCAGTGTCTGGCATGAACCCAGCACATACTGAGTGGTCATAAGTGGCTGCTGGCTAATGAGGAACAGAGATTGCAAGAGCAGGGAGTGAGGCCATTCCCTATGATTAGTTCTTCCTGCTTCGCCATAGGCTTTATGAATCATCACTTTTAGAAGTTCCAGTGAGAGTGGATTTACTGTCCACAATAAATAAGTACAGTAAATAGAGCTGAGTTCCGTTCACTAAGAGAGGGAAGGAAGGCCCCCACCAGCCCAGGCAGTCAGCCTCTGGTCCACCCCAACAGCTCCAACACCTGCTGTTGTCTGCAGAGAGTCAGGAAAGAATGACCGGACAGAGAGAGGTAGAGAGAACATTTGACTCATTAGCTGCTTATCCAATTCTGACCTTTGAACCTGACAGAATCTGAGGAGGGCTGGAGTAATGAATTAATCCAGGGAAGAAGACAGTTCTGCAGCTTCTCAGCTATTAGCAGCTTGCTGTGAAGGGGAGCCCTGCTGAGCTGACTTGTGCCTTAGAGCTTGTTCCCCTACACCTGCCTCCTTTTAGAACCACCTGGTCTGGCCCGGCCAACCTCAGGAAGACCTGCATGTGATAGGTGTTCAATATGTGATTGCCAATCAGGGGACTGAGTTAATAATCAGGTCCAATGGGGCCAGAACCAAGTGTCCTATGATTTTGTCCCCACATCTCCTAGGTGTCATCCAGTCTAGGCCCCTGCCTTTGCCAGGGTCACAGATCAGGCTATCTTCTGTCAACCCACCACAAAGAAAGTGGTCATCAATCTCCCCAGATTTCTTTTTCTTTTTTATTCCCCTTCTCTCTCACACACACATACACACATACACACACGCACACACACACGCACACATGCACACACACATACACCCCCCCCCCCCAAATCCACCAATCTCCCTTCCAGTCTCCCTGGCTACCCATTCTCATTAATTCATTAATGCGAGATCCAAGGGGTCACAGGATAGTGCTGGCATGCATCTTCTTCAAAAGAGAAACAGAGAGAGGAAGCAGCAGAAAGAGAGGGACCCTGCATTCCCCTGGCTCTCTTCCTCAAGCTGCGCTATCTCTAACCCCAGGCCACAGAATTCATCGCTCACTCTGATTCAGTGGGACAGTTATTTTATATTATTAAAATATGAAATTATCATCACCACCAATCTCCATCTCCTTTCCAATCTCATCTGAAAGGCGGGCTTTGCCTCCTGCTCCCAGACCCCTAATTCTCTCTGCCTTGGCTATTAAATCATTTAAACTGGTAAAGTGTTAGGAGATGCATTTTACATGAGAGACACGAGGCAGGATAAATCTGGGCTGACTGAAAAGGCTGAAAAGAAATATCTGAGATGTGGCCAAGGGTCAAAGGAGACTTACATGGGATGCAGAGTCAGGAAGGGTGAGATCTCCTCCCTCTCCCCTCCTTAGTGAACAAGAGAGCTAAAGCCTGATCCCCTTTGCAGAGAGGTCACTGAAATCTGAAACAGACACCAGTAACAGGAGCCAGTGGGCACCATGCAGTCAAGCCTTTCATGGACTTCTAAGATGGAGCGTTACCTGGCATGGCCTTACCAGGCACTGAGACTGAGATGAGACCCAGGATTCAGCAGTCGACTTGACCCACTCCAAGTTGGGCTCTGCACCAATGAACCTGTCTCAGAATGTCTGGACTATGTAAAGACCACCAAGCATGATTCCCACAATTTTGAGATGAGAAAACCAGAGCCCAGAGAAGGGTGGGGACTTAGCCAAGTTAGCAAAACCTAGGACTTGCATCCACATTTGAGTTTAGGGATCCTGGCCGCTGGTCCAATGCCTGGTCCAATGGGCTAAAGACTGGTTCTTACCTTGGTCATTTTTTCGTACACAACCCTTTGTAATTTATAAGTGACAAGTTGAGTTACTCAGCAGCCTGGGTTAGAACACAGAGAAGGTTCACTTACTCATGTTCATTTCATCAGCCCTGAGCTGGATGGTGGGGATGCCTATGTGAAGCAAACACAGTTGTGTCATCAAGAAGTTCATGGTTAGGTAACCCCAACAAGACCAAATGCTAAAAACAATGATAGGTAAGTGGTTTAAACTGTTTGAGAATATAATTTTTCCATATACTTTATCAATCAAATGGAGATTTTGCAAACTACTGTATGAGAGTTCCATAAATGTGTAAATGCCCTGGAGTTCTTGCTTGGCCTAGAAAGAGGAGGAAATACTCCCTAGGACATTTGGCATGTAAATAGCTGGCCCAGGGTGCAAACCCAGACGTCCTGCTTCAGCTATGATGTCAGACTACTAAAACAGGATTGGGGAGCAGAGTTGTCAGATTTAGCAAATAAAAATACACAAGGCCCAATTAAATTTGAACTTCATATACACAACAAAGAAGGTAATTTTATAATGTAGGGGTGTCCCAAATACTGCATGAAACATACCAAAAAAAAAAAAAAATCATCCATTGTAGTCTGAAATTCACATTTAACTGGCCTCCTATATTTTACCTGGCAACCCTGTGGAGATGGGAGAGAGAACAACTTGGAAATGGAATGCAGTGGCTGAGGTGAGAGATGCCCCAGCTTGGGAGCCAGGAAAGTTTTCGGAGCCCAATGGGTGTCTCGTTGATTCCCAGGGGAAGCTGAGCCCTTCCTCCAGTATAATATCTCCCACCCCAACAGCAATATGAACGGCCTCTTGCAGCTGTGCTAACGAGAATGCTCTTCCCCAAACAATAGACTAATTGATTTTAAACTTTTAATGCCAGATGCTTGGTGGAAGCATTTTAATAATCCTCGAGTCAGAATTAATCATTTCTCCTGATCTTTAAGGAGGGCAGTTATTAAATCCTGCAGAGGCAGGGGATGGGAAGAAGCTGTTTTTCCTAGGTCCTTTTTCTTCACTATTCTCTAATTATAAGCCCTGGGGCCCACTGCTGGGGTGCAGGTGGGGAGCAGAGATATGATATGGGCTGGATGTGGTATGGAATGGTCCCTGGGGGCAGGAATTAGTTAACTTAGCCTTGGTTGCTTGCAGCCCAACACCAAAGTGGGGTACAGGGGAGGCCTGTTCCAGGGGTTCCCCATCAGCCAGGCCACAGTTAACTGCGCAGCCAGACACACTTGCTCAGTTTCAGGACAGAGCCTCCTTTTCCTTGGGAATGAGGCACCTGCTGGTGAATTTCTCTTTTTCACTTCCAAGGAATGTCAACTTCTCTGAATTTGGGGACAAGAAAAAGGAAAACTCTTCTCTAGTGAAATCAGGGGATCTTCTGCCCTCGCATGCTACAGAGAGTCCTGCCCCCTCTCCTCCCTCCATGACCTCCACTGCCCTGTATGTTGCCTCTCCTCTCACTCTGCCCATGGGCTCTGGGTCCTTTCTCCTCGTGGATCCAGAAACCCCCAGAATTCCTCCCTCATGTCTCCAAACTTTCATCTTCCATCCCTCTCTCTCCTTCTCCCTAGTTGCCTGTTCTCTGTCCCTAGTTGCTCTCAATTCAGTCTCTTAGACTACAATGTGCCAAGGTTGTCATCAACACAAGTTCTACTTTGGGTAACCTTTTGATTCAGTAGCTATTGTGACCCTTTTTTAATGATAACTGAGATTAAGTTATGTTACGTGGCTTGTCACAGCCACACAGCTGCATTATACCAGCTTCAAGCCCGCTCCACCCTGAAGGACTTGTACTCCCATCCCCACCCCTCCTATGCCCTCTTGGTCTTTGAGTTCCTAAAGTAGGAGTAATTGGAGAGACGGGATTTTGCACACAATGATAGGATGGGTTTTGCCTTACTCAAAGATCCTAAGAATTTGTGCATATTGTGTATTCCCATGCAGGGCTATCGGACCACCTGGGTATACTTGGAAAGTGCGAACAGGAAGCTTATGGCTGAGGTGAAACTGTCTGGGCTCCTAAGCCTCCCGCTAACCAAGCCAAGCAATTCCATTTCGCTTAAGAATCATTCCAAGTACTGGGTGTGGCATCGCTCCCACAGTACCCCTCACCCTTACATGCTCCTCAGCACAGTCATGGAGATGCTAAGCTTCGATCAGGCCAGGGCCTACCAAAGATCTCCACCACATACAAGTCTAGCCCAAACGAGGCACAACCCCAGGACAGCCTAGAGGGTAACATACTCTGCCCCTATTAATGCTGAATACCCTTGGGCTCCCCGATCCCTGATGCCCCACTGTCAAAGCTAAATCGATACTCATTTTTTTCTCTGCAAGAACATCTCAGTAATCCTAATTGGTCACTATGGCAACCCCAGCTGCAGCTCCTCATGGCCTCAATGAGGAGACAGAAGGATGAGAGGGGGTGAGATGGAGGTTAAGCCTACTTATTGTATAATGCTCTGCCTTTGATATCACCTAGATCCACATGCTAAGTACCTGGAAAGAAACAAAATCCCGTGTAAATTAGAATGATACCATCCAATCCCTTGCTCATACCCTCACTAGTAGCAGCCGATAAAGCCATTGTCTGCAACAGCTGGGCCTGACCTCCTTTGCCTGGCGGCTGATGGGGTTTTCAGTAAGGGGTCACTTTCATCAGGGAGGAGGGGCGGGGGCTGTGAATCCTGCCTGGCAAGGTGGCTGTGCAGGGATCACTGCCTGCAACAGCCCCGCCCCCCTCACACACACCTTCTCCAGGAGGGTGTCAGAGGGAAGAGGAGAGGCAGGAAAACCACAGCACACAGACTTGCCAAATATCTCTTCCCTGGAAAAGAATCATGGGGCTGCTACTCTATTTCCTTGGCAAATGGATCACTCCCCCTTGTTTGGAGTATCCTCAAAGCCCCAATCCTGTGGTGGGCTCAGGGGTAAAGTCTTCCCATCTCTCTCTCTCTTTCTCCCACCTCCATCTGGCACACCATATACATGCTTCCTGCCTAAAAATGTGTCTTCCCACCCACTTACCCTAAAAGAGCAAATTTGCTTTCTTCTCTCTTCAAGGAACTAAATAAAGCACCTGCATGAGCTGGGTCTTCATTCTTTGTCTCCATAACCCTCTGTTGCCAGAGTGGAGATTGGCTCTGCAGCTGCTGTCCACATTCACCAATGTCCTCAGGTTCCTCCAGCTCTGTCCCCTACATCGTATTCTCAGAGCCAGATTTCTGCATCCCCGGAGAGATGGATTCAGGCTTTTTCTCCCAATATGTTGCCCTGTCTATGCTCTACCTATCCCACATTGAACTTCTAACCAGTTTCCCACTTGCTACAACAGGAGACTTCTGGGTTCATATTCTACCCAAGCTGGGGCCAGAGTCTGATAGCTGTCTGCCTCTGCCAGCTTCACTGAAGCCTCTTCTCTCAGCCCAACTGCCCCATGTCCATTTGAGCAGAGTTTTTTATCCTACCCTGTCAGAGAGAGACCCCTTGCTGGGAGCCCCTCCAAGTTTTCCTCTCCCCTTGGGAAAAGGAGAGTCCATAGTCCGAATTTTTCTCTATATTAAACAGACTGTGGGAAGACCTTAGATATTCTGGCTCCCTTTTTGTCTGGTCCAACAGTACAGACCATGCACTGGTGGTCAACCATCCACTTTTGAACTCTGGTAAACACCTAAGGCTTGCTCTGCTTTCTGCCAAGTCACTCACTCAACCACCCATCTTCTAAGCATTTAGAGGAAGGACACTTTGCCTGTACTGGACACTTTTAGGAATACAGAGAACCAGAGAAGTGTTCCCATTTTCTAATCCAAAAAAGGATTAAAGAGCAATCAACTGTTCATATCTAGCCCATAGAAGACAAAGGTCTTCTCTTGGTTGTATCTATGAACAGCGGCAGACCAGTTGTGATGTGGTGGGAGGAAATTCATTTTGGAATCAGATTTTGTTACAGAATCTTGGACAAATTACTCAATATCCATGAGCTTCAGCTTCATGGAGATCATACAGTCTGGTGTGAAAGGTTACTGTGATGAGTCAATGTGTTAAAACCTGAAGAAAGCTTTCTTAATGAAGAAATATGGTACAAATGTAAGGAACTATTGTTATCACAGCTGTAATATAGGACCTGGGTGCTCTTGGCCTTGGGCAGATGATCCTCTCATGGATCCTGTTCTGAGAGACGAGGAATCACTAGTCCCTATCAAGCCATGACCCTGTGCATTCTTGCCTTCTCCTCACAGGTTAGTCTAGGATAGGGGATAGTAGTTAAACACTTAGAAAGAGGTGGGGTCCTTCCTATCACCACTTGTTCATGGACAAAAGACAAATACATCCTCTTAAACAAAGGTGTGGTGATTTTCTTTTCATTTCTGAATTCCAGTCCCACCTGCCTGGGAACATGTTCTAAATCCCTCACTTTATAGAAGAAAGTATTCCCATTAGCTGATGTTTTTAAGTATATTTTATTAACTGTGCTTTTACAGTTTCTTTTCCCTTTGACCCCGTCCACCCAGGACACACCTTCCCTCCCATAATCCCACCCCCCTTAGTTCATGTCTATGGGTTATGCATATGTTCCCTGGTTTCACCCTTTCCTATATAATTCTTAATATTCCCCTATCTATCTTGTACCCACCATTTATGTTTCCTAATCCCCGCACTATTTCCTCAGTTCTCCCCCTTCCTCTTCCCAGATGATAACCCCTCCAATGATCCCCATACCTATGATTCTGATCCCACTCTGGTTGTTTGCTTAGTTTGGTTTTGTTTTTATTTTTTTTAGGTTCTGTTGTTGATAGTTGTGAGTTTGTTGTCATTTTATTTTATTTTAAAGATCTTATTTATTATTTCCAGAGAGAGGGGAAGGGAAAGATGGAGAGAAACATCAATGTATGATTGCCTTTCACCTGCCTCCAGCTACGAACCTGGCTGGAGACTTGGCTTGCACCCTGGTTGTATGTCCTGACTGGGAATTGAACCAGTGACCTTTGGGTTCACAGGCTGGCACCTTATCCACTGTGCTACCAGCCAGGGCCATTGTCATTTTAATGTTTGTAGTTTTGATCTTCTTCTTTTCTTAAGTAAGTCTCTTTACATTTCATATAATAATGGCTTGGTGATGATGAACTCCTTTAGCTTTACCTTCTCTGGGAGGCATTTTATTTGCCTTTCCATTCTAAATGATAGCTTTGCTGGATAGAGTAGTCTTGGTTGTAGTTCCCTGCTTATTATCACTTTGAATACTTCTTGCCAATCCCTTCTTGCCTGCAGAATTTCTTTTGATAAATTATCTTATAGTCATATAGAAACCCTTTTGTTGATAACTCTCATCTTTTGCTGCTTTTAAGATATCTCTTTATCTTTGGCATTTCAATTATAACGTATCTTGGTGTGGTCCTCTTTGAGTCTAGCTTGTTTGGGACTCTTTGTGCTTCCTGGACTTGCATGTCTATTTCCTTCTCCAAATTAGGAAAGTTTTCCTTCATTATTCTTTCACACAAGTTTTCAACTTCTTCTGGGTCCCTTATGATTCAGATTCAGATGTTGGCACATTTAAAGTTGTCCCAAAGGTTCCTAGGCCTCTCTTCATTTTTTCCAATTCTTGTTTTTTCATTCTGTACTGGTTGAATTTCTTTCTTTCTTATGTTTCAAATCATTGATTTGAACCCATTTCCTTCCCTTCACCATTGGTTTCATGTGGATTTTCCTTTGTTTCATTTAGCATAGCCTTCTCTTCTTCCCTTCTGCATTTGCCATACTCAAGTATATCTGTCAAGTCTGTGAGCATCTTTATCACCAGTGTTTTAAACTGTGGATCTGTTGGGTTGACTATCTCCCCGTGGCTTAGTTCTCCCACAAGAATCTTGATCTGTTTCCCCTTTTGGGCTGTATTTCTCTGTCCCCTCAATTTTAAAGGCTCCTGTGATTGTGTATTAGATAGAGCTATCACACCTGTTACATTGTAAGGGGTGGAGCCTTAGGTATTCATCAGTCCTGGGTGACCCATTTCACCACAAATATAGCAGAATTGTGGTGAAGGGGTCAGAGAGAAAACAACACTGCTTGCTCAGCACTCACCCCTTTTCCAAGTACCTCTCCTGCTTCCTGTATGGGACTGGTACCTCTCTAGCTGTTGCCCTGGCTGTGGTTCTCAGAGTAGGTGGGTCTGTGGACATTCCAGAATGGTGCAGGCCCTATAAACAAATGGACTCTGATGAGAAACTGGCAGTTTCTTCCTCCAACCCAACCCCCACTGGTTTTCATGGTCAAAAGCAATATGGTATTATTTCAGCTCCCACCCCCAGCACTGAAACCATGGATCTTGTGGTATGGTCTGGTGTTGGGACCACTCCCCAGGTGCCCTTACTTTTTTTAATATGTGACTGCACTTTCCTCCAGATGACCACAACCAATATACCACACCAGCTGTCTGAAACCCGAATGGTGTTGTCAAACTGTACCATCAAAAATTGTCCTCTCTGCCCTAGCTCACCCATCCTGCCTGTCTGGATGAGTATTTCTTCTTTATATCTTTCTTTCTTTTTTTTTTTTTAATTTTTATTGTTGTTGTATTACAGTCATCCCCTTTTTGCTCCCCTCTGTCCCCCTCCCCACCCACCCATTCACCCCAAAGTCAATCCCACCTGTTGTCCATGTCCATAGTTCCTTTATACTAGGTTCTTGTCTAAGCTGCTCCCCTTTCTTGCTACTGCCTCCCCCCTCCCCCCAACCCCTTTCCCCCTGACCACTGAAGGCCTATTCTTTGTATTCATATACTTGGTTCTGTTTTGCTTGTTGTTAGTTTTGCTCATTATTGTCCCATAATGGGTGAGATCATATGATATTTGTCCTTCACTGACTGGCTTATTTCACAAAGCATAATACTCTCCAGTTCCATCCATGTTGTTGCAAAGGGTACAAGTTCCTTCTTTCTTTCTGCTATATAGAATTCCATTGTATAAATGTACCAAAGATTTTTGATCCAATCATCCACTGATGGGCACTTAGGTTGTTTCCAGCACTTGGCTATGGGAAAACATAATTGCCAATGATACCTTTATATCTTTCTTTGTTTGACTTCCATTCAGCTCAATTTTCTGGAATTTCTGGGTGTCTCTAGTTTTGAGGTAGATGTATTCCTTCTTAATCATGGAGGGAGAGGAATTGTATTTACCTACACCTCCATCTTGGCTGGAAGTACCCCCATTAGGTACTTTTGATCCCTTTTGATCAGGAATGTAGGCATAGGCCCGTGTCAAAATCACCATTTGAGCCCCAACAGCTTCTGTAACATAGATAAAGCAAGCATTGTATTTATCATACCAATGAGCAAACTGACGCAAGAAGGTGAAGTGACTTCCAAGGCAATGGAGCTAGTTAGTGAATTGCAGATCTGAGACTTCTAATTTCTGTATGTACAACCTGTGCTCTCTCCCACTGCCACAACTGTCTGCCTCCTGAAAGCAGTGCCCCTCACCCTGCCAACACACACATACAGACATTGGCCCACTCATCTGCTATTCTGGCAGGGTAAACACTTGAAGAAGGCTCTTTTCTCAGAGGACATGTTGAGTGGAATATTGGGTCAGGGTTCATCTGCATTTTTGGCGACAGAAGGCTGCTGAGATAATAGGAGTCCCTTTGTGCTCTGTGGGGCTGGATGGGGGTGAGCGGATGTCTGAAGGAGATTACAAGCAGTTATGGATATTGCTTGTCATGCTACCATCAGCAAACACCTTTTTCAATTGACTGGTTGCTTGTATTTCCAGAATAGGGAATGCCAGGTGTATTTACTGCACTGAAAGAGCATGCTAAAAGCCCTAGAAAAGACACCTAGCTGCCATGTAACAGTAGAGGCCAGAGTAGTTTAACTCCTTGGTGGTCTAGTCATCAACATTCCTGGAAAGCCAAGGATAAATGGACAAGGCAGCCTATAGCTAAGAAATGAATGGAGACTTGGAAGTCCTTTCTAAGTTGCTTATTTTTAAGTCAAAATTTACCTTCCTATCTAAACAATGTTATCAGAACAATGAATATCAAGGATATTCATTGAGCCCTGCTATGTGCTAGATTGATTCAAAAAGGCATTCCACCTGCCCACATTATTTTCATTGCATCATCAACTCATTATAACCTTACAAGGTGGAAATGACAGACACTGGCTTGCAGTTCACCAGCTCAGTAGCCCTTGTTTCTCAGGCTTATAGTCTTCCTCAGCCTTCCTTAGATTAGGTGCAGCCATGTGACAATGGAATATAGATGGAAATCATGTATACCACCTCCAACCATAGCCCATAAAATGCCTCCTGCTCAGTAATTTGAGTTCCCTCTCCTCCTTCATCTGTCTGCTTGACTCAGTGTAAGTATCCCAAGCTCCAGGGAATTACATCCCTAAATGGAGGGATCCAGAATCCCTGAATGGCTGCATGGAGCCAAACCCCACTACTGACCTATGTTAGAATATGACATGAGTTTTATTTTTATAAAACTTTATTGTGTCAATCCACTAAACTTTGGTGAACTTTGTTACTGAAGCTCACCTACCCTAACTAATTCAGTAAATACCAGTATATACCAACAGTTCAATTTACAAGGGAAGAAATTGAGGCTCAGAGGAGACATGTTACATGTCTAAGATTATAGCAAGTATGCCAGGAAGCCAAGATTCAAACTGGGATATGTCAGGCTTTAATGCCAGTAATGCTGCCTACCATAGTTGGTGGTCATGTTCCTAGTCCAGTAACAAAAATCTACTTTGCAACAAAGTACCCAATGCATTTTTCAATTACCCTTAGGCATTGCCCATAACATCTTCTGTTAGACAACTATTGAAGTTCCAAAACTGACTCTGAGAGTACATCCCACCACCACCACCTCACAATCAACAGTTCTGGACCACATGCCAGACCTGCATATAGAACATGCTTCTGTAGATAGAGGAGCTTCTTTATCAGTTGCTCTCTGGACTCTGAATCAGGATAGAAGAATTTTGTCCATGGGAATGAAGGGCTCATTCTCAACTTCCCCTGTGCATCCCATGTAGATCTTGCTGTTAAATTGTTGGTAGGTTGGGAATTTGCCTGTGACCTAGGACAAGCAGGTCAGTTCTGGTTCTCAGTATTTCCCTGTATTGATCCTAGAAGCATGGATTCTAGAACCATTTTTTCTGAACCTGAAATCCAAATGCATGGCTAACCAGTTGAGGTACACTTAAGGTGGGAAGCCAGTGTTTAAATTTGCACATGGCCTGGGCATCCTGAGAACTCTGATTGCTGTACACAGAGGAAACTCCATTCTTCTTTTCTAAATGGGACATAGCCAAAGGAAATAAATTAATTATTTTAAAGTATGTGATGTGTGTCCCCCCAATATACCAGTTCATGGGAGGGAGGGTGAGAGGCATGCTTACCCTCCAAAAGATGATTGGGAGACCAAGCTGAAACACAGGTGACAAAAACTCCAGAAAGTTTCCACTACAAGAGCCAGGGGAAAATCTCTCTACCCAATTAAGTTGCATGTGTTCACATTTAGAACACTGACCTCATTGCCCATTTTAGCCTTTTCTTGAAGTGGTCAGATAAATCCAACTGCACATAAATCAACAGTGTGAAATTTACTGAACACTTGTTAGAGAGGATGAAGATTTGCTTCATATGCCCCACTGAAACTTCTTTTATTTCCCTAGTTCTCTCTTTATCCCAAATCCCTTCTCTTCTTTGCCCCTACTTTTGTGACAACTCTTCTTTGAATGCCCACCTACTTTCTCATTCCTTAATCCAATTTAGCTTCCAAATCCCTCACTGCTACTTTGTTATGACAAAGAGCATGGCCCTTTCCCAGATCCTGTCTTCAAACATTTACATTCCAAGATGCCCCTTTCCACCCAACACACACATATAGGTCCTTAGCAAAAAGGGTCTCATAGTTGCAAGGATGCATTCTAGAAGGATGGGTGTGTATATTATGAATACCCACTCCAAAACATTTCTTATATTCTGCTTGTGACATTTCACTCTGCAGGATCTTCAAAACTTCAGGTTTTGCCTGCAAGTGAGTCTGCTGTCTGTGGTGCTGACCTAAGATGCTAGGGTTGGCCATCCTTTTCTGCTCATCATTTGACCAGGGAATTAATTGGTCACCTTACTATGCTCTGAACCTCACTCCTCTCATTGGAAAAATGGAATTATTACAGTACTCACCTCATGCAAAGTATTTAGCATCATGCCTGGCACAAAGAGTTCATTAATTTGTATTATAATTATGTTCAGTAGTATTTATTATAATTACGTTGTTATTCTACAGGCCCAGGAACTTCCCACTACCACTACCTAAACATTCTTTTCTCCAAAATAGATTGCTAACTAGTATTTGGATGTGATTCTACCCTCATCTTTCTTCCCATACTTTACTTTAGAGTGAACACAAGTTTTTCCAAGTTTTCTGCTCTGACAATATAAAAGAAAAAGGAGTTATAAAACAACTAATTGGTTTCACTGGTTGAAATATTAGAAGAGCTAAATATAGAAATTTTTAGCTTTGATTTTTATCCCTTCATTAATTCATCTCTTGGCTCCTCATTTGAGAATAAGAACCAATCAAACACACTTTTTGTTCTTAGGCTTGGAAGTAGGTATTCTCAAGATTCTCTGTTTATCTCTCTCATAGCACATATCATACTCTGGCAAAACTACATATAAAGATTATATTATTCATCTTTGTATCCTCAGTGTGAAAAATGCCAACCATACTTTACAGGCCCAAATGAAATAATTTAATAAACAAATGATTTTTAAAAATAGAATTGTATGTTGGAATTTTTGCTCCAATCTTTTACTCCTCCCTATATCCACATGCTCCTTTTTGTCATTCTTATGACCAAAGGAGTGGTAACTTAACTTTGGGTTTACATATGTGAGGTCTTGGAGGCACACAATGAAGCAGAATTTCAGTGGACCAATTCTAAGCCTTAAGAGGTCTTGAACCTCCAATTTTATTATTATTTTTAAATGCCCTGGATGAACCATGGTGTCAGGAGAAATATAAAAGCCCCATGGAACAGAGCTATGAGAGCTGCCACAACCTGATGCAGAGCTACCCCAGTACCCACAGATCTAAAGAGCGGTAATAAAACTATCTAGCTGAGCCTATTTTAAGCTAATCTGCAGAGCATAAGTGATAATAAATAAATTGTGTTTTAAGCCACTATGTCTGAGAGTTGATTTGTTACACAGCATTATTTGGATAGTAGCTAACCAATACATTGAGAAAAATTCACAATGAATATTTTTAATCATCTTTGTGATTTATGAAGTTCAACATCTCACCTTCTCTGAGCCTTAATTCCTCTTCAATAAAGTTTGGATAATAATTTCTAGCCAACCTATCTCACAAAGGTCACACTTATTTTCCAATGATATAAAGATAGGAGAGTATAGCAGTAAATTAACCATCAGAACAGATATCCATAACTCTCTTCAATATCCAGCAAACCCATAGTCTCCAGCCCAGTGTACTCAGTTGAAATGAGATGGCTAAGGATGAGTATTTGCATCCACAAAAGCACTAGTAACATTAATTCCCCTCCAAGGGGGAACTTGGAATTGTCTCTGTCATGTTTGACCATAAAGTTCAACTGAATTTCTTACTTTTTGGAATAGAAAACTCTGATTTGACTTTATTCAATGTTTAGTGCAGTTTAGAACCCACCTATCCAGAGTCTTCCAGTTCCCACTTTAAACCCTCAGTCAGAGAGGAAACTCAGTGGCAAAGCAGCCTGTTTCAATTTGGACAGCTCTAACCCCCAAACTAGGGCAATTTCTCTAGTTATAAGTTTCTTGTAGCACTCCATACTTTTCTTTCAGAGCATATATTGCAAATTATAATTTAAAAGTTGTTTGTATAATAATGTGTTCAGTATCTGTCACCACACTGCACTTTTAATTCTTTAGTACCTAGCATAATAACATTAAGTTAATAAGCATTCAATAAATATTTATTGACCAAATAAATGAACAAGTTGTTTTTAATATTATTTAATAATCTCTTATAGTATTTACTTAATAAAGGTTGTCACTTAAGAATGAAAGAATAAATGAACAGAGGACAATGTCTTCCTGAACTTCCTCCCTGGCAAATGGTATTAACTCTGTCACTTGAGGGTCCAGCAGAACAAGACCCTTTCCCATATCAACCCCTCACATTTCGTAGTGGTAGAGAGCTGACTCCTGAGAGTTTTCCATTTGAAGAGATAAAGTATGGAGTAGAGAATTTATAATTCATATGCCAAATATTTACTGAGCATGTATTACATGTTAAACACATTTATGGTTATAGGGGACACAATAGTAAGAATATCAGACCAAAATAAATCCTTTTCCTCATATTGTTTATTATCTAACTGGAAAAGAGAGATAATTAAAAAATTAAAAAGTAAACATACAGTGTGTCAGGTGGTGACAAATGCAACAGAGGAAAAATAAAGCCTGGAAGGAGAATAAGGAATCCAAGGAATGACTGCTATCTTAAATGAAATGATGATGGAAGGTGTTTTTGAGAAGCAAACACAAAACTCTGAAGTTGATGAGGAAGTGAGTCATGCAGATACTGCAGTAAGAAGACTCCGGGCAGAAGAAAAGAGAAGAGAAGAGCAGGTAGAAAGGTCCTGAGTTGAAAGTATACCTGACAGGCTATGAAAAGATGTGGAAGCCAATGTACCTAAATCAGAGTGAACAAGGGAGAGAACAGTAAGAGATAAACTCATGTGAGTCATAGGGAGACTTGCAGCCATTTAAATACCTTGATTCTCACTCTGAGCCAATTGAAAAAACTGAATAATAATTTTGAGCAGAGAAGGTAGGTCTAGACTATAGGTCAGCAAGGGCAGAAGCAGATCAGTTAGAAGAGCAGGACAATAATCTGAGACAGATGATGAGACAGTTTGGCCTAGAGTGGGATTTATTCTCCTCAGTGTCCCCACACCTAGCACTTGGAGGATGCTAAATAAATATTGAATGAGTGAATGATTAGATAGATGGGAGTTACAAAATGATTTGGTCTTAGAGTCAAAACAACTGGATGTGAGCTCAGAATGCACAGGTAAGTCTTGTGTATGTTCCTTGAATTTATTTTCCCTAGAACCCTGTGTTCAGTCTAAAAAGGCAAAGTAAAGCTTTATAGCATGTGTAAGAGCAGCCAGAGCAATCAGACACAGACACCACATTCTGTATGATTCTTTTCATCAGAAATATCCAAATTAGGGATCTCCAAGATGGCGACAGAGTAGAGAGCAGTGCTGATGGTGTTCTCGAGTACCAAAGCAGCTAGAGGACAGGATAAGGAGCGTGAGACGGCTTCAGGACCCTAGGGATTAGAACGGGCAGCATCTGGACATAGGGGAACAGAGCCCAGAGGCAGAGGAGGCCAGCAGGACAGTAGGTGAGGCGTTCCCGACCGACCGGCCGGCGGGCCGAGGTCGGCTCTGGGCAGGGGCGGCTCTGCCCAGAGGGGCGCATTTGACTGGGGCCAGTTCCGGGCTCGCTGGTGACTGTTGGTCTCAACAGTGAAGTGCGGGCAGCGAGGGCGAACGCCATAGGGAACCCGGAATTGAACTCTTGCAGGGGAGGGACTGTGTGAGAAACTCACTCCGGCAACGGGGAGAGGAGGCTCTGTGCGCGCACGGGGCTAGAGGCGGAGAAGAAGAGTCCTGCGGGAAGCCGGAGCGGGGGAGCGGGAAGTGCACCAGCGGGGCAGCGAGCGGGCCGAAAACAGAGCTGCTGGGCCACCGGGGAAACAGCAGCTGGAAGCCCCTGCGAGGGGGGAGGCCCAGCCCTGCGCAACCACACAGGCCCCCAGGCTCCGCGGGAAACTCCAGGCAGCAAGCCTGCCAGCCGGGAACTAGTGGCGGGAGACCCGCCATTGCTGGAGACAAAGGCCGCGCCGCCCACGCCTGGGAGGAGCTCATCACAGAGGCTGCATAAAGGGCTCCATGAAGAGCTGATTGGCTTGGAGACGTGGTGCCCGCCCCGGAAGGGCGGGACAGTGTAGGCGGACCCCGGACAGTGTTGACTGACAGGCCCGGCCTCCTCCCGGAACTGCGGGGGCGGGACCAGTCATCACAGGGACCAGCGAAATTGCAGGCTGCCCTGCAGAAGTGCTGGGGGCGCGTCCTGGGCCGGAACCTCCGCCAGGAGTGGGAGGGGGCTCCCTGCGGGCTCCAGAACACCCGCCAGGCTGCTGAAGGCCCAGCCTACCTGGGGGCGGACACTCAGAATCAGCCCTACTGTGACAATCAGAGGCCCTGCCACGCACCAAGACCGGCTAGAATATAGACTATAGACTGTAAAGTCCTGACCAAGAAAAAGAGGCAGCATCAGGAAAGGGATTGCTGCCAATCTCAAGCACCTGAATTATACCGAGAGCAATA
>PVIW01009108.1:32319-54713 GCA_004026585.1 Noctilio leporinus | reverse complement strand
CATTGAAAGATCAATCTAGAAATTCTACCTTGCATACATGTTGTATGTTTCATGGTATTTAAAAACATTATTTTCCTATTTATAAATCTTCCAATCAGTGTTGGTAAAATAGTTTTCAAGTGGATCTGTAAGGCTCATAATGATCTCTCTACATTATGAGAGGCACTTTTTTTTTTTTTTTTTTTTTGGGAAGGAATTTAGTATTTTTTTTTTTTTTTTTTTTTTTTTTAATTTTATTGTTGTTGTATTACATCCATCCCCTTTTTGCTCCCCTCTGTCCCCCCACCCACCCACCCATTCCCCCCAAAGTCAATCCCACCTGTTGTCCATGTCCATGGTTCCTTTATACTAGGTTCTTGTCTAAGCTGCTCCCCATCTTTGATGAGAGGCACTTTTATGTGACCAGGATGTTGATCTTACTACACTGTATTTAATCCCACAGTATTTTTATATTCATAAGAAAATGTTATCACCAAGAGGACAAGACTTGTATGGACCCCCCCTTTTAGCCTGATTAACTATAACATCCCCATAGAGAATGTGACTATGTTTAAGAATATTTATACCAAACATAGCTTTCAGCTAGAATGTTTCTAATAATGATTATGAAATTGGAGTGATTAAAGCCCTAAATTACATTTGCACTCAATTACTTTCCCACCCATGTGAACCATTTTGGATGAGAGAAAGCAGAAGTGAAATGGCCAAGGATCCTTTTTTAAGATTTCATTTATTATTTTTAGAGAGATGGGTGGGGAGGGAGGCAGAGACGGAGAGAAACTTCAATGTATGGTTTCCTTTTACCTGCCTCCAGCTACAGATCAGGCTAGAGACCTGGCTTGCAACCTGGTTATGTGCCCTGACTGAGAATTCTATCAGTGACCTTTCGGTTTGCAGGCCAGCGCCTATCCACTGAGCCACCAGCCAGGGGCCCAGGATATTTTATTGTTTTGAAATTGTTGATGAGTGGGGTTTCCATAAGCCATCAATCTTCAGCATTGATTGAGAATGGGGTACTTTGTTCCACAATTGGTGAAAGAATATTATTCACTACTACCAGCTGCTTCATTTATCAGGGTAGAAAGTATGGAAAATTCTGGCAAGAATATGGAGTAAACTTGGTTGACATTGAAGTTTCTTCAATGATTTAGAGAATAACTGACAAAATTTAGATAAATTATAAAGGGTGCATCCCTAAGACCTAACAATGCTTGTGATTTTATACCCAGTTAAACTTGCTTATATATGCACTCAAGGAAAAACATGCAAAGCAACTCATCACCACACTGTTGAGATCATCAAGAAGTTGAAAACTACTTGCATATCCATCAATTAGAGATGAAAAACTAGACAACAGTGAAAACGAATGAGCTCAAACTACATACCACCATGAATATCTTTAAAACAGACATCAAGACCCTCATCAAGAAACACAAAAATATTATACAACAGGCTGTTATTTACAGAACATTTTCAAGCTGCAAATTAATATTACATATTGATCTTAAAAACAACCAATTCAGGATTGCTGTTTTCCTTTGGGGAAGGAGAGTGGAGACTGTGAGAGAGGAATATCTACCACAATTTACTTGTTAAGGTCAGTGGGGAAGCACATAGATATTCATAGCATTGTCTCCTTTCTGTATTGTCTACCTAAAATATTTTATCATGTAATTTATGTGTGTTATTTACAAGAAAGGACCTAATTCTAAATCACATTCCAGAGAATAAAGAGCAACTGTTTCTCATGAATCTACCACTTCCTCTTTCACAGACTCACAGTGCTCCTCTGACTGAAGCCCCCCCATTAAACTAATATTATTTGGGAAGCCTTCCTCAACATTCAAAGTATTTCCCTAGAGGTGTGTCTCTGCTGCCATCGCCTGATCTGAGTATGCCTGTATTGCTAACTGAGAGCATGAGGTCTCTGGGCAGGAACCAGGTTGCACTGTGTTCACAGCAGAGCACCACCAAGACTAATTGCTGAGTCTGCAGCAGTTAGCCTCCTGGGCGTTTTGACAAGCAAGTATATAAACACTGCCCCTCCAAATGAGCAATGTCACAGAGCAGTAGTTATGTGCTGGCTGGCAGAGAAAATGCTGGAACAGGCAGGGCTGCCACCATGCCAACATGGCCTTGGGCCTCACCCCACTCAGGCCACTTAACCTTGCCTAGCTCCTGACTTCTCCAACCTGTCCAGTTGATGATAAAAATACTCATCAGCAAACTATCTCCCAGCAGCTATGCAGGGATCTAACTTAAGATTGTCAGAGTACTTGGGCATCTTGCAAGGAGGATGCTAAGATATAGCGCACTCACCAATACAACCCTGGTATGGGTCCCTCTTATCATTTCTTCATCTGTAACCATAGGCATGCACACATGTGTACAGGCATGTGCACACATGATTTGTGTGTGAACACCCAAGTGCATGCATACATAGGAATATATATGCATGGGTATATGCTATACATACAGTATGCACTTTGTGCACACATGTACACATGTGTATACACATGGTGGTGCACATAGTACACTTAAATGCACAGAAACACATCCACACACAGTACACACATTTATACCTGTACACATATACATACAATATGCATTGCTCTCTCAAACCAAATCCCTTCTCCTAAAATATTCCTACCATATCATGGAAATGACATGATTAAACTGTTTTGAACACTGAATAGTGTTCAAAATAGCTCTTTAGGTTGTCAGGGTTTTCATTTAGTCCTGGGCACTTTTTTAGAGTTAATGATTTTTTTTTGTAGGTTTAAAAACCCTTAGCCAACAGAGCACTAGTAAGAAAACTGACTACTCCTGACGGCCTTACAACAATACGGCATTTGGGAGTCTCTCTAATACAAGAGAACAATGCGGTAGTGTCAGCCCAAAAAATGACCTGCCAGGTTACAACATCCCTGCTTTTGACCAAGACAGGAAGCAGAGTTGCTCTGAGGTTTCAGGCAAGCAGGATCCCCAGCAATCTTATTTCTGTCAGTCAATTGCTTTTAAGTTCCCCTAGCAAGCCTGAAGTGAGGTCAAGAACTTCTGACATAAAACATGAAGACGTGAGACTCCAGGGCACTTGAACAAGAACAGAACCATCTCTTCACCCAGGCTCCCATAGTGAGGACTACTGAGCAGCTGCATAGACCTCACCAAGGGGTCATCCTAAAGGTGGGGAGTCCCAGACCCACCCTGCACACAAGAGGTTTGACATGTGTTAACATCTGAGGCGCAGGCACACAGCTCTAGGGACTCACTAAGGCTTATGAATGAATTTTGTGAGTCCTTCTTTGAGCCCTAAGTCAAAAACAATGGTCAGAAGAAGGCACAGCGCTCTTGTGGTTGAGTTGGTGGTTGAGTTGGGTGCTTGCCTGAAGACAGTCAAAGAAGCTGCTCAGGAGGCAGAAATATGCCTCCACTTCTGTCCTCCTCCAATTCAGTTTCTGCAAACTGGCCAAAGTGATTTCTCAGAAAAGAAAAGGAAAGGAAAACAAAGCTTGCCATGTCACTCCCATTTCTAAAATAAATCAGTGGCTTCCAGATGAAACCCTAACGAGCCTGAAGAGTTTGTCTGACCTTGACGTCCTTAGTCAGGCCACTTCTGTCCTACATGATGTCTGACTACCCAACATCCCCTAAAAGAAGATGCATCAAGTTCCATGAAGACAGGGCAGTCCATCTTGTCCACCCAGCCAGGCACATGGCCTGGCACCAACCTGTCTGCACCATTAGCACCCCTGACAGGTTCACAGGGCATCAGTGGGACAGTCTTCTCAGGGCAGGACTATCCAGGCACCAAAGAACCTGAAGCATCCCCATTATCCAAAGCAGCCCAGGCACCATGACACCCAAAATGATCCACACTTCCACAAGGCTGTGGGGAAGCCATGAGTGGGCTGAGGGCATAGCAGATGGAGACAGAGAACCCCGCTGCCAGCCTTTGATAAGCGACTGCACAGCCAGCTGGAAGCCACGTATGTCCTGAGGCAGCTGAGAGAAAGTCAATGGTCAATTAAGCAGCGCTTGATAAAAAGTAAATTTAATTACAAGGGCACTTAGGTATTTGGATCACTTTGATACTGTCTTCTAAATTGGATGTCGCTTTGGTTATCATTAGAAATTAGAATCAAATGAATACATGTGTTATTATTTAAAAGTTATGTTTTTTCAGGAGGAAAAAATAAGTGAACAGTTTAGGTAACAAATGTATTAGATACCAAAAGGTGATATTTTTTTCAGTTATCTACATGTGAAAACAAAAGTGCTGAACTGGGCTGGAGGGGTCCCAGTGAGTATGTGTCTGCTGCCTATTTCCCAGCTGTTTGAGAACCTTGCTAGCTGGAACTAATCCTATCTGATATTCATGTGAATGTACTTTAGCCAAATGAAAAGGGGCTCCACACAGATTTCTGATTTGTGTTTCTTCTAAATAGTTTTCTTTTCCTTTCCCATTTAATCAGCTCTTTTCTGCCTATTTATTAAATTCCTGTCATTTCTGTGCACTCCTTTGGTTTAATAATCTCTAATCTGGCTCTAAAAAAAATAAACTTGTTTTTTTTTTTTTTTCCACTGTCCACTTTATGCTTACTGAAGAGGCAAGGAAACAATTTCATTTCAGGGAAGTGCACCCAAGACACCCCATCTGCAGGCTACTTTTGTTCATTTTTGACTAGTGAGGGAATTACATTTTCTACACCTGTGAGATGGATAGTTAGTGAGTGAAGTGACTGATTAATATGAAGACTCCACATATTAACTAACACAAAACCCCACATTGCCTACAATGCCATGCATCCTGGGCCTCACAGGGACTGACCAAGGTTCATACCAGTCTTCAAAATGTTTGTCTTACAATATTTCATCAATTTTAATTAAATTTAATTTTTAAAGATTATAATTATTATTTTTTCAGTTAAGTTTGTAGACTCCCCCACCCCACCTCCTGCTACCCTGTCCAGTCTAGGTCAGTGTCTGCTTTTATTATGATATTCTTCCTCCCATTTTCTGCCTTTCGGTTTCTAAAGTAACTTCTCTTCTTCTATCTCAGTAACCATGAAGAAAGAGATCTTCTCTGGCTCTTGTCCCTTTGAGGCACCCTCATCTCTCCCCTCATGCCCTCCATCCTGGGAGACTTCTTTGCACCTCCTCCATGAAGCCCCTGCCAATCCAGGTCAAGGTCCTCTAGAGGCTAAATCTGATTCTCAGACCTATGCCCCTACCCACTCTGTTTCTGTCCATTAGAATTTTCATTTTAAAGATTCCAGGAGCTGTGGCTCTCTCCACTGTCACTTGACTTAATTCTATTTCCTTGGACACCAAATGACTGGTGGTGGCAATCTCAAATGCCCAGGGAAGAAGGTTAGGTATGTGCTCATAATGTTGAACATGCCAATCATCCCACTCCTAAGGAAATGGAAACTTCTCTTCATTCAGAAACAAATGTTCTTAGCAGCTTTATTTATGAAAGCCAAAAGCTGGAAACTATCCAAATGTCCTTCCACAGGGAAATGAATAAGATAACTGTGGAATATTCATACCATGGGGTGCTACTTGTCAGTCAGAGCAACCTTTTTACTGATGGGCTAGACAACCTGAATGAACCTCAGAGGCATTAGGCTGAGCAAGAGATAAGGCCTCACCGGCTGATGATTCAACTTACTTGACATTCTTGAAAAGATGCCAATAATGGGAAAGAGACCAGTGGTTCCCATTGTTAAGGGTTACATAATGGGATGGACTAGCCTGTCTTGGTTTCTTTGGGACTTGCCTAGTTTTAGCGCTGAAATTCCCACATGCCAGGAAGACTGAGGTGGTTGGTTGCCATAGCTGTGACTGTAGAGGGGCAGAGGAGGCAGTTTGGAACTGATGAAATTGATTTATATCCTGGGTATGGTGGTTGTTATATAATCTGCACCTATGTTAAAATTCATAGAACTTCATACTAAAAGAAGAAAAAACTAATTTTACCATGTGATAATTTTTAAAACAAAAGAAGACACAAATGTACATAATAGAATCTCTTCCAGGTTGAATAGGGCATTAACTCCAGGTTTTTATGACTTTCTGTGGAAAACAGAAGGAAGACAAGGGATAAAAGGCTCACTTTGTAAATACTAGCCTGCCTATAAGTTTTACCTGTGCTTCTCAGATGTCATCCAGACAAACTGACCCTATACCTCCATTAGTTATTCCAACCTGTTGACACAAACCCTGAATTCTCACAGCTTCCAAATGATTTCACCTAACCTCTATTTAGGAAGCCTAGGTCCCTCTACAATGACACCTGTCTGGGGTGGATTTTCACTGAGGTCCTCACAAAGATCACTGAGGCAGATAGAATCAACCTCTGCTGGTTTTTCTTTAATTAGAGATCAGGTACAGAGAGAGGGGGGCTCACTCAAGGTCATACACTGGTGTTTGGTCCTCCTCAACACACCTGAGCTGCCCACATTTTTTAAAACTCTTTTTTTTCTTTTTTGGTGATTGCAAAGGTAGCAGAGGTCACCATGGGCCATGAGCCAAATGGGCCTTTGGGCTCTGTGGCTTAGAACCTCTCAGTACCAGGACATGGGGTCTTGGGGTTCATCGGCTAGTAATTTTGAATAAGATTAGGGCTTTCTAACCCTCCTCTCCTCCATCTCCTTCCTGGAAGGTGAATCTCTGCCAGCATAACAGTTCATCAAAGATGCTGTGCCAGGTAATCGCAGTCCGCAAAGGCAAGTCTACTTGTGAAATCTGGCACAGGGAAAAACCTGAAAGAATAACTCTGCATGTGCTGAGTAGTATAAATCCCCCACACCCTTTGGAGTTGAGCGTGGAACCAGGGCAAGGTGTAGAGGATGGAAGAGCACACTGCTAGAATGGGCCAGGGTATTGAGGAAGTGGCTAGAGAAGCAGGGAGTCCTGTAGCCATCAGCTGTGCTCTGCATGAGCTAAAACAGTTCATGGGGAAGCACAAGAACATGTCCTGAATCACCCTTTGGACCCTATTTCATCCCTTATCAACTAATGAGGAGCTTGGGCTCCTTCCAAGAAAAGAGCTATCCTTTGAGAACCCATCCTGAGGTTGCAGGGATCTCTGGAGGCATTTCAATCATCTGCATGGCCCAGAGGGACTCCAGCTTCTTCCTGGTGTTGGGGATGGAGGCTTCAGCTGACTCAACCTCTTGGTACCTCCATGAAGCTGTCAAAGAAGATGGGATTCTCTAGGGTAGTTCTGTGGTCCCTTCTGAGTAGCTGGGCTCAAGTCCACGTGTGACTGATGCTTAAGCAGCGCAATTCCCTTACCCATCCTCCCACCAACATCTGCTGAGAGCCTTCCATCTTCCACCGCCACAAAACAGAGTTACTGTTTGTTACCTGCAAACAAAAGGCCAAAAGCTACCAGTGAAAGCAGAAGGAAATCAGAATCAGAACTCTGAGATTCAAGGCTCTTTCAGCCCCAACCTTATATAAGGCAGCCCTTCAGCCTCAGTGCAAAGATGGGAGTAAGAACACCTCACTACTGTGAAATTGGCAGAGAAAAATGGAAATCTCCAAGGAGAATTAAGGCCAAATGAGAGAGCATGTCTTAGTCTAACAGGTTAATGCTATACTCCACATAAGCACGTTATAAATTTCAATCCTAGCGCTGGAACATCGTTCAAATGGCCTGTGCTATGGGCAACATGTGACTTCAGTGGGCCTTATGAACTTGTATCCAAACCATTTATTATCAAATCAACACCCTTCCTAAAGAATCTTACCAGAGAATCACACATTCACTCAGTTTGGACTGACAGTCAAGAGGAATCATCACACCTCAACCAAAGTCTACCTATTCTTATGGACAGAGAGGGACCCATCGATCAAGTCCTGTGGTTTATGTTCTGCTCGGTATCGTAACTGGTATTTCTTCGACAAAGACCCATCTACTCTAAGCTTTAGTTTGAAAATAACAGACTGTGATTCAACTGAGAAAAATTACATTTCACAATTTATTCATCATCATCAGTCCTTCCTTCCTACCGATTGTTGGGCTGAGCAAAAAGCCCATGCTTCCCTCTTAAGGTAGAAAACTTCAGAGCATATATATAATGCCAAACTATGCAAATGTGACCAAGCTGTAATTGCTGTGAGAACCGGAACATTGAATTTTATGACTTTTGTGCATTTGAATTTTCTACCCTAATGTTGCATTAACGAAGGGCGTCTTTTTTTTTTTTTTTGCATTGAATTTATACCTAATGTGATTCCATTTTGCATTCTTTACATATGCAGATGAGGTAGCTATAACGCTGCTGATGCAAAAGCTGTTTTTGCTAAATCATATCAAAATGTTTCATGGATCACACCACAAAGTGTTGATATATGGAAATTGCTCTTTTTCAAAAACTGTTCTTAAAATCCAAATGGTAGGTTTTGAACTTTTTTTCTCTATACCACACCCTCCCCAGTATTTGTGGAGAATCAATAATATATTAATGCCATGTTGCCAAGGCATGGGAGCAGGGCAACTAGAATTAGGCTTATTTTAACTATGATTGAAATAAAAGGACTAAGGAGTGAGTCCAGCAGACAGAGTAGCGAAAGTTAACATTCAGGAGGTCAGAAATGTCTGGGTAAGGAAATAACCGAACACCATCTTTCTCAATTAATTATACAATATTTCTATTTTCTATATACAAAAGCAGGTTTGGGTAGCTGGGTCTTATGTTACATACTGTCTAGTTAGTTATAAATGGGATCAAGGCAAAATGGAAAACTGTGAAGAATTGTAGAGTGCAGCAACATCTAATAGCCTGTGATTCCAGTGAGATGAGCTGTCTGAAAGGCTAGAAGCTTGGGAATATTGTCTATTTTTACATAATAGTTTTTCAAATTCTTTAGGCAGATTGGAAACCAGAACAAAATCTGCTGTGTCGTGAGAATAAACTGTTTTAGGTTTTATGCAAAGAATGATTCAATGAACGTGAGCATAATTACACAGATTAATGTAATTAGAAAGAGGTACAGTAGCCAGATATCAAAGACGAATTCTAAGCACCTCCCGAAAAAAGCAAGGTGAAGTGCAGGACAATACTCTGTAAAAGGCTGGGTGGCCTTCTCGGCAATTAATTGAGTTGAGCCAGAAGGAGAGAGAGAGCTTTGAAAAGCAGAGGGAGAGTGGATTTAAAAAAAAGAGAGAGAAAGAGAATATTTTTAAGAGAGAGAGACACATACAAACAAAAGCAAGAGCTCTCTCCAGTTGACAGAATTCTTTTAGATCAGAGTGTAAATTGGCCTGAGGATAGCTATTTTTCTTCCTCAGATTAAAAAAAAATGTAAAAACAAAACAATGCAAATGTACTGGTTACAGCTGTTATTGCTAACCTTGCACATTTGGCCACAATGGTATTAATCTGTCACAGAGATTGGTTAAAATATGCCCGGGTTCCTTCTTCCTAAGGTAAGTCTGTACAGTTTCTACCACAGAATATTCCTGATGGTTTAGATGTGTGAATGAATACAGGGACAGCTAAAGTCTGTCTAACATCCTTCTTTCAGGTGACTTGTAATTATTTTTTAAAGCACATAATATTAACCAGCCATTGGCTTTCCCAAATACATTAATAAATTTTAGCACAGTCCAGATAAATCAGTCTGTTTTATGATGCTGGATGAGGACTCACCATACACTAAAAGCCATTGCAAACAGGTTTTTCTTATCTTTCTTCTTTTTCTTTTCTCTTTTTTTTTTTTTTAATTTTAGTTTTAGTTCTATCTTGGAGTAAAAAGGGGAACTGCTGAGCTCAGAATCAAAAACTATTTAATAATGCTACTTGAATGGTGTATTTTCCAGTTCAATCATTTTACTTTAATAGAAAAATATACCTTGATTTTTCATCAACGTTAAGTGTTCTTTTTAATATATATAATGGTATTTGAATGGCATTTATTTAATAGATTCAAATCTTACCATGGACATCTCTGTTATTGATTTGGTTCTCCTAACGTCACTGAACATATTATGGGTATGCTCCAGATTACCGCAAGGTGGGAAGTTTACACAAAAGCTTGCTTACTGAATCTATACATACCTCCCAGGGTGCAAGGAATGAAAACTGAAGAATACTGGAAATTTTCTTCTGTTTCAAATGTGTATCTGGAAGCCATGACTGTAACATTTATTATTGTCCCCCATTTATTGCTTTCACTCTTTCATTAATAATTTAATGTTTAGAAAAAAACAAGCTCCTCAAAGCAAAAAAAAAAAAAAAAATCTATTCAAAGCTAAATAAACTATATTTTTTGTCAGAGTTAAATGTCTTTGTATTTTGAAATGCCAGTTCTGTCACGCAGGCTTAATTAAAGCTACTGGATTTAGAGAAAAGGAAGTTTTGTTGGCGAGCTAATCTCTCCATGCTCTGTCAATTTGAACAGAGTCGAAAATTGCCTCCCAGTGACTGAGAATATGTGTACACAGTATCATATTTTGAACCTAATCGCATTTTGCTCTCACACAGAAGTAGACGTGTTTATTTATATAGATTTAATCAATGACAAGGGTCTCTCTCGATATAGCTCTAAATCACAGCTTGAAAGCAAACTGTTATTGCAGCATTTCTAAAGTTACAACTTGCAGCCCAGACCCTGCCAGCACCCTCAGCATTCGGAAATTGCCATTTTGACTTAATTATCAACTCTTTCCTTTTTGAATGTAATTATTCAGGATATTGTGATAGACAGATACAAAACAATTTTTCCTCTGCCAAAGGGACACATAGTGATCAATGCAAGTCAGAAATTGCAATCATCCCAGCTGAGACCCAAAGGTCAGTGTTGAGATTCACGTGTGAGTTTGGCAGGTAAACATACACTGTCATCATGTGGCTTCTGGACCAGTTTTAAGGAGACTATTCACACTTACAAAGGACAGAGCACCAGGTGAGCAGAACCTCCGCACAAGCTTGGACTGTTCAGGTAGAAGAATTGAGTCACCACTGCCCTGACCTTTCCTTGGCTCCCATCATCATGCTCCCACCTGGGAAGGTGATGTCTCTGCCCCCTCAGCCCTACTATCTCATCTTGGATCTAGATGGCACACTCAGCATCCAGCTCCCAATAACTAGTGTTCTCTCAGGCAAAGTATAACATAATCTGCAGTCAGACTGTTAAACAAATGCTTGACTTCATACACTCCTATCTCAGTAGAATGAGCAAAACACCAGAAGAGGGGAAGAAAAAAATAAATAAAAACTTTTATTTAGGCTAAGGAAGGTAACAGTGGATGAAAAAGCATTGATGCTGAGATCCTTTTGGGAAAACAAAAATCAGATATTCTTGTGAGAATGTAAATGCAAAATGCTGAACTTGACCTCCAAGAGCTGTATATGTCAAATTTACGCATCTGTATCTTCTTTCCACCCCCATGGATGCAGGGATGTGAGTTCCTACCACTGATTCAGAGTGCAGAGTGCAATAGAAAAAGTTTGCCAACTGTTTTGAGAAAGAGTGCAACTGTTCTTTATTGCAGGAATAAAGGGGCAGGGTGAGGAGGAAGGGGCATGTAGGGGATAGCAGATTCCTTTAAAATTATACTCTTCTGTTTATACTATTTTTAACAACAGTTTCAACTTTTACTCTCAGTAGAAGCATTTATAACCTCCAAAATGAATACATGAATATAACTATTTCTCATTAAGCATAACCCAATTTTAAACCACCTTCTCTTTACAAAAATTTGGCTAATTGATAATAAAGTCTGTAACAGCATTTGCAATATGCTAATATTCTATAGAATTTACTACTTCTTATCGCATACAAAATACTTTTTAAAATCAAACAGCAAATGTATTTTATCAAAATTCAAATTATTTTAACTAAGTTTTCACATCGCTTTTTTAAAACTTACATAAGAAAAGTTGTTAATGCACTTTTTTTTTAACTCCTAACAACACATTGTTTAAAAACTTACTTGTGCTATTAGATTCAAAGATCACTTCATTCTCTTAAAGGTAGTGTGCTATTTTCCCTCATTATAATAAACACCAATGTTTTTACAACCGCAACAGTTCCCCGCCTCATTAGCATATTTTGGCTGAGGTATTGTTTTACTCTGACCTGTATAATAAGTGTCACATTAGCAAGACAACAAATCAAACGTTTGTTAATTTCCCTCGCTTTCCCACACAGCTGGTGGTGTTATCGTGTCACCAGATTTTAATTAATATGATAAGTAACACTTGCAAGACAACAGCCGGATTTTTCCCCCTCTGTGTGTGAGGGTCTATAAGCCTCGTGTGCACGTGCAAGTGGTTGCACACACGTGTGTGCGCGCGCGCATGGGAGAAAAAGGGGAATAAACCAAGATATTTACAAGGGCCTTTCACAACAAATTAGTCACTAAAAACATTCATAGCCCCACACAATGCTATTTCAAGTCAAACTTTCATTACACCATTTTCTTTTGCTCTTCCAGATCAATGATCACCATGCACCAAAGCAGTATAAAAATCATAAAAACATAATAAAATGCACTAATTTTCATACCTGGGGTAGTTGTATGTTTAAGGTTTTAGCATTTAAGAGAGATGCAATACTGCTGTCTTCGGAGAGGCTTAATTTTAATTTCTCCAGCCTCCACGTGAATAGTAAAACATTTCTGACTTCTACAGAGACAGACCATTGTGAGTGTTTTCTATGTGCAAAGGTCTGGCTGATCGGCACTGTTCATGAGTAAGTCAAAAGTGCCATCTATATGCAAAAGATGGAAATGCAACAGAACCCAAAATGAAACACTCATTTCATTCAAGCCTTCAAATCCTCTAACATTGCTAATTGCAGACCCTTGAAAGTGGGTCAGCTAAACAGAGGAAGAAAAAAATTACAGGACTAAACCATGTAAGATGAAAATTCATTCCTGTAATGTTTATACTGTAAAATATTTTATAGGGCGAGTACCAAGATCCTATTTTAAACTGTTTCAATGCTAGTTTTTTAGTAAAAACAAAAGCAGTATCTAATTTCAAATAAGCAGTGACATAAAATATTACCTGAGAATGAATGTATTTTACCTTCAGAGTAAATAAAAAAGATTTGTTTTGTAATTTTTTTTAATGACACAGTACAAACTAAGGCTATAAAAATAAAAAAATAATAATAAAAATGCTAACAGTAGAAACCCTTAAACTGTATCTGTAGGGGAAAAAAATGCCAATAAGTGGTGTTCAAAATTAGAACTCTCTCTAATGCTTTCTGATTTTGAATATTCTAAAGAGAAAGGAAACCTATTTCCCCTGGGATTAGAAAGCAGAAGGCCCTTTTTAAAAGCTGAAATTCTTCCAAATCTCTATATTGTTGTTTAATTTGACATTTTTCCTTCTGTTGCAAAATATAAGATTTTCCCCAAAGAATCCCAAATTCTAATATTCCACCTACAGAAAATTAAGCCTCAGAAGAAGGATGGCACCAACATCCTTTAAAAAAAATGGTTTCCTCTAGAAGAAGGATTAAACACAATGGCAATTTCCAAGCCAGGAGATTTGTTGAGCTGCAAGGCCACCAAATCCTATTACTAATTGTGCAATGGACTAAGGCCTACTCTCCCCTAAAGCTGCCTAGCAAAAAATTTGGGTTGCATAGAAGCAGACCTTATTACCTTCAACTAGTGAAAATGGGCTCAAATTTTACATCAACTTGTAGATTGAGGGTAGTGGTTCTGAAAGTAAGTCTGGAAGCCTGACACCTCTTCCAATTCCCTTTTTCCTCTGGGGGGCCGTGCATGATGATGCCTGTCAATGTGCAGCAATAAGTGTGCAGGAAAACCACACCAACTGGCCAATCTGTCAGAAATCAACTCCAGGAAAATTCACCTGTGAATTCAGAAAACCAATGAAGAACCTGAGTGATTCCTGTGGGTAATCAAAGACCCTCACCCCAGTTTCCCACACACACTGAGGAATCCTCCTGCCACATCCTTTGTCCTTTGTCTCCCTTGGAAGGAGTCTCCCTGAAATGATGTCTGGAGGTCCTCTTATGAGAGAAGTCAGTAGTGTCAAAGGCCAACACACACTGGGTATGCCAGTCACAGCCACTGGTGAGCATGTTTCTTAGCAGTCAGATTTCCGTAAGTCCAAAGGACTCTCAAGAGATCCTTTAGTCTAACCCCTACCTCAACTAAGGGAGAGCTATCTTGATGGCTCATCTGAGATGTGGGATAAAGACCCTGAGGACTCACCAGGAATCATTTTACTGCCCTACCTTACTGTCTCCTGAATTAGCAGGCCCTTTTCTGCCTCTACTTTCAACCCCAGCTAAGAAAGGAGCTTTAGGGACAGAATGGTAGCAGGAGGCTTCCGGTAGTCTGGATAGTGTTAATTTTTCCCTAAGAGAAACTTGGACCTAAATAGGTGCTCATGCATGCTCCCTGGGGCATGTGGACTGGAACTTAGGCAGGAACCTGGTTTCCAAGAAGCAAAGGAAACTTGTGTGGCAAATGATTATGACTAGAAGGCCATTAGAAGTCAGGATGCCTGCAAGATCTTCTCAAGAAATAATCTACCAGCAGAGGCAGTCCTAATCTCAAACTATAAGCTTCAATCAGATTTCCAATCTAAAAAACAGGTAAATATACATTTTCTTTTCAGCAAAGAGGGACAGGAGTGAGCTGTTATGGGGAACAAGCTAAAGAAGAACCAATTGATGTAGCAAGAGGAGGATTCATACAGCAACATCACAAAGGGTAACAGGATCCAGGGCCTGGCAGAACTAAAGCTTTGAACAACAAAAATAATAAACCCAGTGGATGAAAGTAGGAAAGGAAAAGAGGGGAGGGGATTAAATGAACAAGGGTAGAAGAGAGAAAGGAGGGAGGGAAAGAGGGAAGAAAGAAAAGAAGGGAGGAAGGGAAGAACAAATTCGGTCATAGTAGAAAACAGAGTATGAAATTTTAAAAATACAACATGGATTGAACTGGAGAGTATTATGCTTAGTGAAATAAGCCCGTCAGTGAAGGACAAGTACCATATGATCTCACCCATTACAGGATAATAATGAACAAAACTAACAACAAGCAAAACAGAACCAAATATATGAATACAATGAATAGGCCTTCAGTGGTCAGGGGGAAGGGGGTTAGGGGAAGGGAGGAGGAAGAGGCAAGAAAGGGGAGCAGCTTAGACAAGAACCTAGTATAAAGGAACCATGGACATGGACAACAGGTGGGATTGACTTTGGGGGGAATGGGTAGGTGGGGAGGGGGACAGAGGGGAGCAAAAAGGGGATGGATGTAACAATAAAATTTTTTAAAAATAAAAAATAATAATAATGCTGTTTATCTTTCAAAAAAGAATTTGGAATTTGTAAAGTAAAGCATTGTACCTACTCAGCAGTTACCCCAAAACAACACACACCCATTGCAGAATAATACTAAATCCTGGAAAATCAAGACTGATGGTGTTTAGATTTGTCTTTGACAATGACCATCAGCACAGAGATTAAAAATCAGCCTTCAGTGCACCACTCCTCTGTCCCTGTCCCTAAAAGGGGGTGCCAAGAACTCATAGGAGACTCCAGAGTTTCCCAGGAAATGGAGCAGCAGGAACATGAACATGTCATGTTCAGGACATGGGACAGCACCTGCATAACAATATTTTTAGTTAAATGGAGGAGCCTATCAGTTATAAGACACACCAATAAGAAAGAAAAATGTGGCCAGTTATAAATGCAAGGTGTCATGAATGGTAAGATGCATCTCATTATAAAATTGTTAAATGTGAAAAATATCTATTGAAGTAAGTAAAGTATGATCAGAAATAGTTAGAAATCAACTAGAAAAAAAGATGGTATTGCCTCAGTCAGATGTGTTGTTAAAACTGGAGAAAATTCAATAAAAAAATTAAAAGTCCTGGTGAGATCCTACTTACTCACTTTCTATAGATTTGGAAGGCAAGTATAAAAAATAAAACTTAATTTTCAAACAGCTCCTACTTCATAAAGAAAACTTCAAGGTTCATTCCAAGCTTTGCACTTACGGTCACTTTGGCCTTCTCTAGGGACCAACAGCACTTCTAACAGCAGTAGGTCCTCGGTTGTTGACACTGGAGCTCCCATCCCACCCCACCACCCTGCCCTACCTACTCCACTACATCACATGGAGGGAACACCAGGAAGGAAGGGAGGGAGGGAGGGAGGGAGGGAGGGAGATAGGAAAGAAGTGAGGGAGAGAAGGAGGTAAAAAGGACGGGAAGAAAGGAGGTAGAAAGGAAGGGAGGAAGGAAGGAAGGAAAGAAGGAAGGGCAAGTGAGTAGTAACACATACAAGGCTCCTCCACAGATTTAGCTGTTAAATTTTTCGGAGGGCAGAGACAACAAGAAGGGGAAAAAAGTTTTAAGCTGAACTCCTTGGCAGGCCACATGAGGAACATTACCAGCACTTCACTGCACAGCAGGGGCACTGATGCCACTTTAGGAAGATAATCTTCTGCCCTGAAGACAGTCTGAGTGAGGATTGTGTTACCTAGAACTCAAGGTTGTATATTATGCAGGAAAATTGTGTTCTTGGTTAAAATTGTTTTGTGTTGCTGCTGTTGTTAAATTCCTGAAAATTTGTACCTGTAATGCAACAATCACTTTGCCACAAACAGAGTTAGCTGACCCATTTGGCTGTTGCAAAAATCTAAAAGAAATTGATTTTGATGATCTGACATGCAGCTGAAGGGGACACGGACTGCAGATGAACAAAATCCCAAGTCTCACACTGGTGAGTGGCTCAATTCCATACTTGTGTCAGGTATCTGCAACCATGAAAGTGGAGAAATGAAGCCACACTTCCTTTATGCATCTCTGGTTGTACTGTATTCTTCTAGGGAGCATTACTCTTCCTATTTTCTGTTGAGAGTTATGTTTTTAAGTCCCCCTAACCCTGAGTATTATTTGAAAAATGTCTGGTGCAGAAGCAGAGAAAGAGAGAAAGGAGGAGGATGAGAAAGAGAGGGGAAGAGGGCATAGTTTCTTACATTTAACCCCAAATATCATTCATCCATAACTAGTGGATAATAATCAGCAAGAACCTAGTAGTCTCCCCATTTAAACATTCTTGTTCTTATTAGCAGGCCTAGCATTATTCATTACCCAAACCATCCAGCTCAGCTCAGAAGCACCAGAATAAAAGCACTTTTACCAATTGCATTATGCAACTTGCTTCTGCTAATTTTAGTGATTACACTAGGGATGGACATATCATTAATCTCACTTCTTGTACCTAGTTTATTTCAAACAAATACGAGGTATATTATTATCCTGGAAGCTCAGGAAATGCCTGCCTTCCTCGGAGCCACACTGCTGGGGCTGCTTTGGGAAGGTGGCAGCCCCTGCCTGTGAACTTACAGTTACACCAGTTCAATCTAGTTTCAGTCTGTTCCTGTCACCAATACCTTCCATGGATACCAGCAGCTTCATTTTGCTCACATCATTTGGAAGTTACATTGAATACAGACACTCTCTCATAAATTTCTGCTCGCTTCTGAAAAAATATCATCAAAGTATTCACAAATAGATATAGGAGTCTGTAAAAATCAGCTCTAAAAGTGGTTTGCAAGATATAACTGGGTCATGAGAGACACTGGAAATAAAGCCACTGGTCATGATCAGGCCATAGAGGGAACAATAGCCAGGCACAGAGGTCAGCACTCACTAAATCCCTGGAAAAGATTCTAGAATAGTGAGACAGAAACAGTGTCTCTGAACTTGTTCTCCATAGACCTGCTGCAGAGAAGCAAGCAGCAAGTGGGACATGTTTACACTGCATGAGGAACAGAGAGAGCATTCCAGGAAGACAACCTGGCCTTCAGTATCAGGCAGGACATAGGCATTTATAATCCTGCTTAGGAGGAATGCAGACATACAATGCTTCCAGACACTGCCCATCCCATCCCATGTCTGCTATTGCATCCTCAGCATTTTCCCAAACATCAAGCACTATGAAAGCAGGTGTGGCTCTGGGTGTGAAGGACATAGACAGATGCTCTGATGTGACCCTTAGTGTCCTTTTTTTTTTAAATGGAGAAAGTATAAAGCTTACAGATTTCTTCTGGAACTTATATGAAATGATTCTTGCAAGAATGCAAAAATTGGATAGAATCTTATTCAAGGTGTTATAGGTTTATGAGAACTTGTTATGCTTGAACTGCATAAAAAAGGGATTTGCATTTGAATTGGCACTGGTCTGCAAATCCAAAGGTCGCCGGTTTGGTTCCTAGCCAGGGCACATAACCAGGTTGCAAGCCAGGTCTCTAGCCAGGCCCTTAGCTGGAGGCAAGTGAAAGGCAACCATACATTGATGTTTCTCTCCCTTTCTTCCTCCCTCCCTGCCCTTCTCTCTGAAAATAATAAATAAAATCTTGAAAAAAAATTTGTTTAAAAATTTGCATTTAATAGGATACTAAGAAAATCTCCAGAGAGTACAGTCTCCTATTCATTCATTTCCTTTTTTTTTAAATTTTATTGTTGTATTACATCCATCTCCTTTTTGCTCCCCTCTTCATTCATTTTCAATCATCCATCTACCCATTCACTCATTCATCAACTCACCCATCAATCCATCTCTCCATCCATTCACCTACCCAATCACATACCTACTCATCCATGCATCCACTACCTGCCACCAATCTACTCACCTACTCATCCACCCAACCATCTATCCATCCACTTACCTAGCCTTGATCAACCTAGCCCAGTCAACCAGCACATACATGAAAATAAGGAAGCTGTTGACACCAGTGAATTTGGTATAATTTGTTATGCAGCATGATCAAGGTTATAGCTAATCCATATAAGAAATTATACTATATTATTAAACACATATTTAATTATCCTGCAATAAATATCTTGCAGAACATAATCCTACAGGATATAGTAGCCTATCCCCATTGGCCCACAATTTAGGTCCAATCAACATGACTTACAGAGGATGTTTTCTTTGACATACTTAACAATTCCTTTACATCAATGCTACTTAAAAGCTCCTTCTAAATAAAATTGTCCTATCCAGTTCAATTATGTTTTTTCCCCTCCCTGACTCCAGATTCTAGTATAGGTAGGTGTTTAATAATATTTGTTTAGCAAAAATGTCTAATTCCATCCTCTGGATTTTCAACCCTAATTCTGTGGGTTTGTCACCTACTTTGTCTCAAATGGAAGTCGATTTAAATCCTAGAAGAGCTCTGCTTGTTTTCTTTTCTTTTCTTTTTAATTTTATTGTTGTTGTATTACATCCATCCCCTTTTTGCTCCCCTCTGTCCCCCTCCCCACCCATCCATTCCCCAAAAGTCAATCCCACCTGTTGTCCATGTCCATGGTTCCTTTACACTAGGTTCTTGTCTAAGCTGCTCCCCTTGCTTGCCTCTGCCTTCCCCCTCCCCCCAACCCCTTTCCCCCTCGACCACTGAAGGCCTATTCATTGTATTCATATATTTGGTTCTGTTTTGCTTGTTGTTAGTTTTGCTCATTATTATCCTGTAATGGGTGAGATCATATGGTATTTGTCCTTCACTGACGGGCTTATTTCACTAAGCATAATACTCTCCAGTTCCATCCATGTTGTTGCAAACTGTACGAGTTCCTTCTTTCTTTCTGCTATATAGAATTCCATTGTGTAAATGTACCAAAGTTTTTTGATCCAATCATCCACTGATGGGCACTTAGGCTGTTTCCAGCACTTGGCTATTGTAAATAGTGCCGCTATGAATATAGGTGTACATAGGTTCTTATGAATTGGTGTTTCAGGATTCTTTGGGTATAGTCCAGGTAGTGGAATTGCTGGATCAAAAGGCAGTTCCATTTTTAGTTTTTTAAGGAAACCCCATACTGTTTTCCACAGTGGCTGCACCAGCCTACATTCCCACCAACAGTGTATGAGGGTTCCCTTTGCCTCACATCCTTGCCAACACTTGTTGTTTGTTAATTTGTTGATAATTGCCATTCTGACAGGTGTGAGGTGGTATCTTCTTGTGGTTTTAATTTGCATCTCTCTGATGACTAGTGATGTTGAGCATTCTTTCATATGCCTCTGGGTCCTTTGTATATCTTCCTCAGTGAGTTGTCTGTTCAGGTCCTTTGCCCATTTTTTAATTGGGCTGTCTGTCTCCCTGGTGTTGAGTCACATTAGTTATTTATATATTTTGGAGATCAGACCCTTGTTTGAGGTATCATTGGCAATTATGTTTTCCCATACAGTTGGTTCCCTTTGAATTTTGCTGATATTTTCTTGAGCTGAACAGAAACTTTTCAATTTGATATAGTCCTATTTGTTGATTTGTTCTTTTATTTCCTTTGCCCTTGGTGAAGTATCAGTAAACATATTTTTGCATAGGATATCCAAGAGTTTACTGCCTATATTTTTCTCCAGGACCTTTATGGTGGCACTGGTTATGTTTAAATCCTTTATCCATTTTGAGTTTATTCTGGTGTATGGTGTAAGTTGGTGGTCTAATTATAACTTTTTGCATGTTGCTGACCAGTTATCCCAACACCATTTGTTGAAGAGACTGTTATGACTCCATTTGATGTTCCTTCCCCTTTTGTCAAATATTAGTTGACCATGGAGTCCATGGGTTTATTTCTGGGCTCTCTATTCTGTTCCATTGATCTATATGTCTATTCTTATGCCAGTACCATGCTGTTTTGATGACAGTAGCCTTGTAGTATTGTTTGAAGTCCGGGATTGTGATTCCTCCTACCTTATTCTTCTTTCTCAAGATTGTGGTGGCTATTCATGGGCGCTTTTGGCTCCATATAAATTTTTGAAGTATTTTTTCTATTTCTGTGAAGTCTGTCATTGGTATTTTAATTGGGATTGCATTGAATATGTAGATTGCTTTGGATAGTATGGACATTTTAATGATGTTAATTCTTCCTATCCATGAACATGATATATGCTTCCATTTTTTTGTATCCTCCTTGATTTCTTTCTTCATTGTTCTGTAGTTTTCTGAGTACAGGTCTTTGACCTCCTTAGTTAAGTTTATTCCTAGGTACTTTATTTTTCTTGTTGCTATGGTAAATGGGATTTGTTTTTTTGCTTCTATTTCTGTTATTTCATTATTGGTATACAAAAATGCTTTTGATTTCTGGATATTGACTTTATACCCAGCTATTTTGTTACATTTGCTTATTAGGTTGAGTATGTTTTCGGTGGAGCCCATCGGGTTTTGTATGTACACTATCATATCATCTGCAAATAATGACAGTTTGACTTCCTCCTTTCCAATTTGGATACCTTTGATTCCTTTTTCTTCTCTGATGGCTATAGCTAGAACTTCCAAGACAATGTTGAATAGAAACGGAGAAAGTGGACAGCCTTGTCTTGTTCTTGATCTTAGGGGTAAAGCTTTCAGTTTTTGTCCATTAAGTATGATGTTGGCTTCAGGTTTCTCATAGATGGCCTTTATGATGTTGAGGTATGCTCCCTCTATTCCCATTTTGCTGAGGGTTATCATAAATCGTTGCTGCACTTTATGAAATGCTTTTTCAGCATCTATTGATATGATCATATGGTTTTTATCTTTCAATTTGTTGATGTGGTGTATTACATTTATTGATTTATGAATGTTGTACCATCCTTGCATCCCTGGGATGAAGCCTGCTTGATCATGGTGTATGATCTTTGTAATATCCTGCTGAATCCGATTGGCCAATATTTTGTTGAGAATTTTAGCATCTATGTTCATCAGAGATATTGGCCTGTAGCTTTCTTTCTTAGTTGTATCTTGCCCTGCTTTTGGGATTAGAATAATATTGGCCTCATAGAAAGAGTTTGGGAGTCTTCCCTCTTCCTGAATTTTTTGGTATAGTTTGAGGAGGAAAGGAGTTCTTCTCTAAACGTTTGGTAAAATTCACCTGTGTAGCCATCTGGTCTAGGGCTTTTGTGCTTTAGGAGATTTTGAATTACTTCTTTAATTTCACTAGTTGTTATTGGCCTATTCAGGCTTTCTGCTTCTTCTGGGTTCAGTTTTGGTAGATTATACCTTTCCAGAAATGTGTCCATTTCATCCAGGTTGTCATATTTTTTGTCATAGAGTTGTTTGTAGTAATTTCTTACAATCTTTTGTATTTCTGAGGTATCAGTTGTGATATCTCCTCTTTCAGTTCTTATTCTGTTTATTTGGGTCCTCTCTCTCTTTGTCTTGATGAGTCTGGATAAGGGCTTGTCAATTTTGTTTATGTTTTCAAAGAACCAGCTCCTGGACCTGTTGATTCTTCGAATTGTAGTTTGAATCTCTGAGTTATTTAGTTCTGCTCTGATCTTGATGATTTCCTTCCTTCTACTTGCTCTGGGCTTTGTTTGTTGTTGCTCCTCTAGTTCTTGCAGCTTTGTGGTTAGGTTGTTTTTATAAACTTCTTGTAACCTTTTTTGGAAGGCCT
>PVIW01009108.1:0-32219 GCA_004026585.1 Noctilio leporinus | reverse complement strand
TCTGTTGTGTGTTCATTGTCATTTGTTTCCAGGAACTTTTTGATTTCATCTTTGATCTCATTGTTAACCCCTTCATTGCTTAAAAGCATGTTATTCAGTCTCCATGAATTAGAGAATTTTTCATTTTTTCCCTTGAGATTGGTTTCTAGTTTCAAGCCATTGTGATCTGAGAAGATACTTTGTATGATTTCAATTTTCCTGTCTTGGTGGAGGCTTGTCTTGTGACATACCATGTGGTCTATCTTGGAGAATGATCCATGTGCATTTGAAAAGAATGTGTAATTTGCTTCTTTGGGGTAAAAGACTCTGTATACATCAGTTAGGTCCATTTCCTCTAGAGTGTTGTTCAATGCCACAACATCTCTGAGGGTTTTTTTGTTTGGAAGATCTGTCCATTGTTGATAGTGGGGTATTAAAATCCCCTACTATTAGTGTGTTGCTATCTATGTCTTTCTTAAAGTCTTCCAAGATTTTCCTTATATATTTTGGAGCTCCTATGTTGGGTGCATATATGTTTATCAGAATTATTTCTTCTTGATGGATTGTTCCCTTAAGTATTATGAAATGTCCATCTTTTTCTTTTTTATTGCCTTCATCGTAAAATCTATTTTGTCTGAAATCAGTATTGCTACTCCAGCTTTTTTTTTCATGTCCATTTGCTTGATATGTATTTTTCCATCCCTTCACTTTCAACCTGTGTCGATCTTTTGTTCTGAGGTGGGTCTCTTGAAGACAGCATATATGTGGGTCATGTTGTCTTATCCATTCGGCTACCCTATGTCTTTTGATTGGTGCATGTAATCCATTTACATTTAAGGTTATTATTGATTAATACTTATTCATTGCCATTTTCTCCTTTTGTATCTGTATTCCTCTTTGGCTTTCTCTGTTTCTTCCTTTTATTTATTTACTTATTTTTAAAACAGACCCTTTAGCATTTCTTGCAATGCTGGTTTGGTAGAGATATATTCTTTTAGTCTTTTTTTGTCTGGGAAGCTCTTTATTTCTCCTTCTATCTTGAATGAGAGCCTTGCTGGGTAGAGTATTCTTGGTTGCAGGCCTTTGTTTACCATGACTTGAAATACTTTTTGCCCTTCCCTTCTGGCTTGTATTGGTTCTGTTGAATAATCATTTGATAGCCTTATTGGAGCCCCTTTATGTGTTATTTGTTGTTTCTCTCTCAATGCTTTTAGGATTCTCTCTTTGTCTTTGAAATTCGCCAGTTTAATAATAATGTGCCTTGGTGTTGGTCTGTTTGGGTTGATCTTCATTGGGACCCACTGTGCTTCCTGAACTTGATTAATGTTTTCACTCATCATGTTAGGGAAATTTTATATCATGACTTTTTTGAACAGGTTTTCCATTCCTTGTTTCTCTTCTCCTTCTGGTATCCCTATGACATGGATGTTGTTACGTTTCATGTTGTCCTGCAGCTCTCTTAAACCCTCTTCAGTCTTGTTCAGCCTTTTTTTATTCTCTTGTACTGTCTTGGAGTATTTGTCTACATTATCCTCCAACTCGCTGATCCGGTCCTCTGCTTCCTTTAGCCTACTGGTTGATTCCTTCTACTGTATTCTTCAATTCAGAAATTGTATTCTTCATTTCCTCCTGGTACTTATTGATAGTTTCTATGTCCTTTTTCATGCTGTTGTAGCCCTCCATATGTTCCTTATAATTTCCCTGGAGTTCTTTGTAGTTCTCCTGGAGTTGTTTATAGTTTTCTATGATGTGGCTGAGCTCACTGAGCTTCTCTATCATCATTCTTTTGAATTCCTTATCTGATATTTCAGGTGCCTCTGTTTCATTTGGTGACTTTTCTGGGGATTCTTCCTTTCCTTTTGGTGATGGACTGATTCTTTTTTTCCCCCATTTTGGGTGTCTATTCTTGCTTGCTTTTTATTTTTTTGTTTTTACCTTGGGTTAACCTGCTTTGCTTCCTTGCTTTAGTTGAGCACCCTTCTGTGATAGGAGATTTGTGGAGTTCAATGTTGCATTCTCTCAGATTTTCTCCACTTGTTTTTCTTGGTGTGTCCTTTATTTGGGCTGTCTGGTTGTATTCTGGACCTGTGGGCTGTTCTCCTACAGGTCTCCACTGCCTCTGGGCTGTGCTCCCCTGAGTCCAGATGCTGACTGCTACAATTCTTAGGGAGCTGAAGACATCTCGCCCTCCCTATCCTGTCCTCTAGCTGCTTTGGTACTCGATAACACCATCAGCACTGCTCTCTACTTTCTCGCCATATTTCTTCTGTATTTTCTTAATTCTTTCTATAATCTCTTTCTACTGATTTCTAATGATTTCTACCAACCAGATAGAACTAAAAACACTTTTTGTTTTAAAAAATCCCAATGTAAACTGTATTAACAGTATCAAAAAAATTTACTTAGAATGTGAAGGTCTTGATTTTACTTAACCTGTAATATCTCTGTCACAAAGATTTTCATTTTAAAGATCACCTGAAAGAATTTAAAGTCACTTATTTTAGTTTATTACTCTCAAACTGTTCAATAAGAATATAAAATATGTTTTAAGAAGGCCTTATTAGTTTTATATTAAGGTGCAATTGATATATAAAATTATACTTGTTCAAAATGTAAAACATAATGATTCCATAATGTTTCCATATTTGTATATATTGCAAAATGAATACCACAATAAGTCTTTGCATAATGTCCTCAAGGTCCATCCATGTTGTTGCAAATGGCAAGATGTCATTCTTTTATTTTATGGCTTAATAATATTCCAATGTGTGTGTGTGTGTGTGTGTGTGTGTGTGTGTGACATTTTCTTTATTCATCTACTGGTGGACACATAGGTTGTTCCCATATCTTGGCTATTGTAAATAATGCTGCAATGAACATGGGGATGCATATGTATTTTTGAGTCATGTTCTTATTTTCCTTGGACAAATACCCAGAAGTGAAATTACTGGGTATTTTAAATTTTTTAAGAACCTCCAATGTTTTTCATGGTGGCTGCACCAATAGTGCATGAGGATTCCCTTTCCTCCACATCCTTCCAACATTTGTTATATCTTGTCTTTTGGATAATAGCTGTTCTAGTGAGTATGAGGTTATATCTCATTGTGGTTTTAATTTGCATTTCCTTAAATATTAATAATGTTGAACCTCTTTTCATATACCTGTTGGCCATCTATTATATATTCTTTGGAAAAATGTCTACTCAGACTCTGTCCATTTTTAAATCACTTTTATTTTTTTATTTTTTGCTACTGAGTTATATGAGTTTTATTTTAATTATATGTTATTAATTATGCTATTACATTTGCCCCAATTTTCCCCTTTGCCATTCCCCACCCAACACACACACACACACACATATATATATATATATATATTTTTTTTTTTTTTTAAATAATAATCCCTTCTCAGATATCTAACCTGCAAGTATTTTTTCCCATTCTGTAGGTTGCCTTTTCATCTTGTTGATGGTTTCCTATGCAGAAGCTTTGTAGATGAAGCCAATGTAAATTTTTATATCAACCTTTCAGTTTCTCAAACTCACTAAGGTCTTTCTGTCTTCAGGCCCATCAGGACATTATTCAGTCTGTCCAGAGGGTATTATTCTCCCTGCTCTCAGCTGACCTGGCTTCTTCTTTTCCTCTAGTTAGGTTTAAACAGCACCTCCCAGTATGTTTTCCCAGCCTGAAGAAGCCTTCTAGGCATGCTTTTTCAGTACAGTTCTTCATAGTCCTTAGCATAATTTGGAGTAATTATTTCGTATTTAGTGTTTGTTTGGGATTTTTCTCTACATATGAACACTACCCAGGGTATAAGCTATAGGAGAAGGACAGCATTTCTTTGATCCCGCTGTCTACCACTCAGATGCACTTCATACAGCAGTGCAGGTTGCTCGCAGTATGAGGACATGATGGGAATGAAATCCTGCTGGGGCTATGCTCACCAAGCCACTCACCCTGGCATAAATTTAGCTAGCTCCACACAGAGAAATTGTGTCTTGTCTAATCTGCATTATAGGCACTTTCCGGGTTAGTGGCAGCCCTGCTCCATTTATGCCAGCTACCAGCACAGGGTCTGACACACTGTGGACCTTCAAACATGTTAGAAAGGAAGTTGCCTTGTGCTCACCCACCTGGGGTAAGCATGTTTTCTCTCCCTTCATCCACCATGCTGCCCCCAAAGCCGGCAATTAGAGCAAATCTATGCCGTGACCCCCACACTCACACACCTTCCTCCCTGATGTGCCACAATCAGGATCACTCACTTGCCCCCAAAGTAGAACAAAATTGTGCAGTGTTATCTTTTTATTTCCATGTGCTTTTCTCTCCAGTAGGACTATAAGCCCCTTGAGAGCCAGGACTACCTCCTACTCCTAGCTCTTTGTAGCCTCTATTTCACAATATTTAGTAGAACAATAGAAAAATTGCTCTGGCCTCCCTAACCCAGTCTAATAAGCTCTGAAGTGACCCTGAAGCCAGAGAGACAAATGAGAAGGGCCATGCTGTACAAGTCTGAAGTCCTTAGAAAGGCCTGCAATGTGAACCTGAGACAGCTGATAGCCAGCTGGGCCTCCCTAAGCATTGGTTTCCTCTTTTTAAATTGGGATTTGACTGACCTTTCTCAAAGAATGGTTGCATGACTTTTTAAAAAACAATTCAAGTAGAGAACCTAGCATGTACTCAATAAAACCACATGGCTGTTTTGGCTGTGGTTGGGGGAGATTCATCAACAACCATGTCCCAGGGCAGTGTGCATCCACCATAAAGTGGTTCATAGGCAGGCCCTGAATCCACTTTGGGCTCTTGCTTTCCCTGTTTCCCCCCAAGCCTGGACTGGTGATGGGAGATGGTAATGGGAAATAGGGGGCTAGGAATCTGTGACCAAATTTAGGTTACAAAGTGGTCTGGCTAAGGCTGAGATCTTTTACTCTCAGTACTTTTTCTGGCAGGGGGTTGGGGGGAGGTTCAAAATGCAGTGGGCAATCTAACCATTTGGGTCCCTGATTAGAAACAGATTCTGACCTTACCAGGTTTACTCATTGATTCCATGTAATGAATCATCAAAACCTTTCAGTGGCTAAAAGAGAGCAAAGGACATTCTCACCTCAGAGTCAAATGCCCTCTGTTATGACAAAGCCTAGTTATAAGGAGACACTTCCCATAGATCTTTTTCTGTCCAGGAATGTTTAACACCACTTTCAAGGGCAAATACAAAATGTTATCATTCATACACTCCTCAAATCATGCATGCTGAACAAGCCCCTAAAATATTGTCAGCTAAGGAACTGGGCAGTGTGAATGAGAATGTACAATTAATTTTGAGGAGGATCTATATGGGGTAACAAGCTTGCAAAATGTGGGATCGCTGCACACAAGCCAGGATGTGCAAATCAATCTTTGTTAAACTGTCTTTTAAAAATTATTACACAGACCCTACCAAATCCTAATTTACAACATGGTATCTTTCCTAATCTCCCTAATTATATGCAGTATATTTGCACAGGCACTTTGCATGGCCTCTGGAGTCAGCTTTGCCCAACCATCTTTAAGCCACATAATTAACCATCTTTTCCTGCATCCAGAATGGCTCTGAAGGAGGCTGCTAGCTGTGAGATGCATTTTAAGAAACTGCTTTGCCAGTTGTTGCTATATTTCCCCCAGAGACCAGACTGGGTGGCATTCATTTCCATTGTATTAGCTTCCCTGAACAGCCACTTCCCCTACAGCTGGCTGATTTGTTCAAAGAGCCTCAGTCAATGAAATACAAGAAACTTTTCTCAAGCAGACTTACATACATAACATTAACACCCAGTCCTGGGCTTTCAAAGCTGAGGGTTCCACATGAAATTAGGGCCACCAGGAGAGCTCCTATAGCTGTGAGAGCTGCCACAATGTGAGCAGAGCTACAAATTGCAAATGGCTACATCAGACACCTTTCAGGAGTGGGTCCAGAGCACTATAGGCCACATGTGCTGAACACCTTCCCACCTCTGGACTCCCCACACTCCTTCCTCAGCTTTTACTCTCCTAACCAGTTCTAGACTGTAGTCAGCCCCAGTCCTCACCAAGTGTACCAGTCAGACCTAAGGAAATGGGCCAGGAGCAAACAGGCCCCACATGGGCTGCCCTTGGGCCAGGTGACTACACAGAACAAAGACACAGAATCTTCCTGTAAAGTGAAGACCCAGAAGGTCTGGCAGAGTCCTGAGGCCTTGACTGTATCAGGACCTGGGTGATTTCCTTAAATAATGACCTGGGGACGATTTGCTTTCTAAACAGCTCTGCAAGCAGTTGGTGAAGAGAAGGGATAGAGAGAAGGCAAATCCCAGTTAAGAACTGACCCACATTAATCATCTTCTTGGTGATGCCCCAAGGGTGCATTTGGTGCAAGGATACATATTTGTGTATTATTACCACAACCTCCTAATCCTTCACCATACTGAAGACCACTGGGGTCCTAGGACCAAAGCTACCCTAGTATGGAGTTAATGGTCCAGCTTCTCAACTCTCTACTTGAAGCAACACACAATAAGGATAGGCAAGGGCCTAGAGCTAACATTTATGAATAATAATTATGTGCCAGGTTCTGCATTTCACTTTCAGGATATGATCTTAGCATCATGGGAATCCTCATCTGACAGATGAGGAACTGGAGACTGGAAAGATAAGTTAATGGGGGAATAATGGACAATGTAGCAGGTCTGAGATAGTGCCTGGGTAGCTTAAGATCACAGCTCTCCCTCTTGGTTACAATTTTATCTTCCCTTCATACACATGATCAAGGCTATTATTAGTGTAACAGAACATTGAATAGAAACTGCCCATCTGGAATGTTTGACCATTAGGAGTACTGGAGCTATAATCTCCTCCAGGAAGGGTAAGAATGTTCATCACCCACCCACCTCCACCCTTCCATGACAAGCACAGCCAAAGAGAAAGGGAGAAAAAGCAGGACACAGAGGAGAAGGTCACCTCCTCTCTAGGCAGCCCTAACAAGTAACACTGATGAAGGGAACCAAGCTCGAACCATCCCATGTGTTCCCATTCACAAGGAAAGCCAACTGGAGAGAAATCCCCAGAGCAAGGAAGAGTGAGTATCTGGATAGCAGCCTTGCATGATTCCCCACAGCCAGGCACAACCAGTCTGCCTGGCTGAGACACTCATCAACAAAATCAGAAACCCAGTGAAAAAAGGCTTTGGCCTTCTTTGTGTCTCTTTCTCTCTTTCTCTTTCTCTCCCATTCTCTCTCTCTCTCTCCCTCTCTCTCTCCCCCTCCCTCCCTCCCTCTCATCATCCAATGTAGAAGGAGCTAGAATCACACTATGTCCCAACTCAGTGTCTCCAGCCTTACTCAATGGGAGAAAGGGGCATATAAACAGGATATAACACTGAAGCATTAAAATGGACTAGGTTGGACTAAACATCTAATAGTGGAAACTGACACAGGAACTATGGGATTTCCTGAAATCTTACTAAGGGACATGCCTAATTGGTTATTGTTGAAGGTAGTAACTGGGAAAATTATATATAATCTTGTCAAAGTAATTCAACTTAATAGTCTTAAAATAGGGTCACAAAAGAATGCATCTGCCAGATATAAAAGAGCTACTAAATATGAGTTTCATTGGATGTGCATTATTTTTTGTTTCAAAATATATAAATATGTGTATTTCCTCTACAAAAGCCAGAGAAAAAAATTATTGAACTAATTATCCTGGAGAACCAAGATGGCAGAGGAGTAAGTGGAGCCATACCAATCTCCTCTCAACACCAAACTGAAATTACAACTTAATTGGGGAGAAATCATCCTCCGGAATAACCAACACAACACCAACTGGAAAGAAGCTTTATTACCAGGGACATAACAGAAGAGCTGATTCCTCACAATGTGACTGGTAGGAAGTGTGGAGATGCAAGAGGTTGGCAGGGCTCCCACAAGCTGCAGCTGAAGGGACAGAGAAACATCTCAGTAGCCGGGGGTTCCACCTGAGAAGGGTGGGAGCTAAACCCCCAGCTGGGCTTCCCAGCCTACAGCAACACAGCTGAGAGTAAAACAGCACCCAGCTGTGAAAAGCAAAATGCCAGGTTTAGCCACTTGACAAGGAGACTAAATTCTTAAAGGGACCACACATGAAAATACAGAGGCACCACCTACCCTGGTCTCCAGAAGAGAAAACACACAGTGGACCAGAGACACTTAAGGAGGGTTTGGGTCAGTGGCTTTAGGGGGAGAGTTGAGGGAGCAGCCCCATCCCCCATATAGCCAGCAGACCACTCTTCCTCAAAAGGTAGGAGCCTGAGGGGAAGCCATAGCCCCACCCAGCAGTGCCTAGTCCTAACCTCAGATCACAGGCTGATTGGATTAACAACTAAAGGAGACAGAGACAGTAGATCTCTGATAGTCTCCAGCTGGCTAACTAGGCCCAGACTGGCACATGAGCTGACATCACCAAGCACAGATCCAGGAAGTAACAAAAAGGGCAAATGGAAAGGAGGAATCCCCAGGAAGAGTGCAAAATGAAATAGAGACAAGCACACTATCAGACATGGAATTCAAAATAATGATGATAGAGAAGCTCAATAAGCTCAGCCAGTTCAAAGAAAACTAAAAACAACAAAAACAACTCCATGGGAAGAATGAAAAACTCCAGGGAAACTACAAAGAACTCCAAGGAACCTACAAGGAACTTACTGAGAACTACACCAGCATTAAAAAGGACATAGAAACCATCAATAAGAGCCAGGAAGAAATGAAGAACACAGTTTCTGAATTGAATAACATAGTAGAGGGAATCAAAAATAGGCTAGGGAAAGCAGAGGATCGGGCCATCAAGCTGGAAGTCAATGTAGAAAACAATTCCCAGGCAGAGCAACAAAATGAAAAAAGACTGGAAAAGAATGAAGAGGTTTTAAGAGAGCTGCAGGACAACATGAAACATAATAAAATCCATATCATAGGGATAACAGAAGGAGAAGAGGAGGAGCAAGGGATAGATAGAAAACCTGTTTGAAAAAGTAATGACAGAAAACTTCCCTAACTTGAGCAGAGAAAATGTCATGCAAACTCAGGAAGCACAGAAGGTCCCAAGGAAGATGAACTCAAACAGGCCCACCCCAAGACACATCATCGTGAAAATGGCAAATTTCAAAGACAAGGAGAGAATCCTAAAAACAGCAAGAGACAAACAGCTAATAACATACAAGGGGGCTCCCATAAGGTTATCAGTTGAATTCTCCACAGAAACACAACAGGCCAGAAGGGAATGGCAAAAAATATTTTAAGCAATGAAAAACAAAGGCCTGAAACCAAGAATACTCTACCCAGCAAGGCTGTCATTCAAAATGGAAGGTGAAATAAGGAGTTTCCCAGACAAAAGAAGTCTAAAAGGATACATTTCTATCAAACCAGCATTGCAAGAGATGCTAAAAGGTTTGCTTTAAGAAGATGAAGAAAGAGAGACAGACAGAAACACAGGTAAATAGATTAAATGCACCAATCAAAAGTCATAGGGCAGCTGAATGGATAAGAAATGACTTTAACTTATAAATGCTTTAAAGTGATCTTACTACTATAACGGAAGAACCCTGAAACACCATTCAGAAGAATCTATGTACCCCTATGTTCACAGCAGTGCTATTTACAATAGCCAAGTGCTGGAAACAGCCTAAGTGTCCATCAGTGGATGACTGGATTAAAAAACTTTGGTATATTTTCACAATGAAATACTACACAGCAGAAAGGAAAAAGGAATTCCTACCTTTTGCAACAACATGGGTGGAACTGGAAAGTATTATGCTTGGTGAAATAAGCCAGTCACTGAAAGACAAATACCATATGATCTCACCCATTACAGGATAATAATGAACAAAACAAACAAACAAAACAGAACCAGATACATGAATACAATGACTAGATCTTCAGTGGGCAGGGGGGATCGGGGAGGAGGAGGCAAAGAAGCGGAGCAGTTTAGTCAAGGAACTAGTATGGAAGAACCATGGACACAGACAAGTGGGATTGACTTTGTGGGGGAGTGGGTGGATGGGGAAGGGGACAGAGGGGAGTAAAAAGGGGATGGATGTAATACAACAATAAAATTAAATTAAAAAACAAATAGAAAAAAAGGTTATCCTAAAAACAACAGCATTATATCTATTCATGTGTATATGAAAGAATAGAGATTTTTCTGATAAGCAGGGAGATAAAAAGGAAGAGGTTAGAAAATATTCTTTCTTTCTTTCTGTCTTTCTTTAGTTATTTATTTAATTTTGAAAGTACTTTTATTATAGCTGGGGACAGTGAAAGAAGGAATGGCTTAGGGTAGAAGAAGCACCAGGAGAGACATGAAGCAGGGCTGTTTTGGCTCTCTAGAAGTGTTATAGGAAAGGAATGGGCCAAGGTGGGGCTACTGTCAGCTCACTGGAAACTCAGAAAAAAAGGGGTTTTAGAGGTTCAGGAAGTTAACCCAGAATGAGCTACCACTGCCCACTGCTCCCCTGTTTGCACATCTTGTGAGGTCCCTTAGAATTTAGGAAATGCTGAACCACCAATTCAAAAGAACTTATGCATCCCTATATTCATAGCAGTGCTATTTACAATAGCCAAGTCCTGGAAATAGCCTAAGTGCCCATCAATAAGTGGGTGGATCAAAAAATCTGTGGTACATTTATACAATGAAATACTATGCAACAAAAAAAAAAAAAAAAATAGGAGCTCCTACCTTTTGTGACAACATGGATGGAACTGGAGATACTATGCTAAATGAAATAAGCTACTCAGTGAAAAACAAATATCACATGGCTTCACCTAAAAGAGGACTCTAATGAACAAATTACATTAACAAACAAAATAGAACCACAGGCATGGAAACATGGAAAAGACTGACGGTGACCAGAGGAGACGAGGGAGGAGAATAATGATGGAAAAAAGGAGGAGTCGAAGAATGTGTATGAATGGCCCATGGACAGTGACAACAGTGTGGGAATTGACTGCAGGAGCAGGGGGTAGGATGGGTAGAGGAGGACAATGGGCGAAAATTTTGGAAAACTGTAATAGACTAACAATTAAAAATAATTTAATAAGTTTAAAAATTTAGGAAATGCATGCCCGAGAGTGAAGAAAGGTGTACGTGTGCTCCCAGGAGAGAGAGTGCCTGGAAAATATTCTTTCTTTTAGTAATAAATGTCTAAAAACAGCTATTTGTTGCCTTTTCAAGTTCCAACTTGGCTGTTAACACTAGAAATTGAACTATAATCCTTGGGACCATTAGACTCTACACCATCTCTTCAGCAGAAGCAAGCCATTATCCAAGCACAGGTTTAGGGGCATTTTTACGTTCTTGCTCTATGAATAACTCACTTTCAAAATTCACTCACCAGTGGATGTTAGCATGAAAGAACTTAGGCTCCAAGACTCAGCCAGGTTTGGGCCCACAGCAGCACTAAGCCATGGATGGAGGAACTGCTTGCCTTCCAGGCTTCCTCAGGGAGCCTGCTCTACCTCACTCTCCAAGGCAGACAGTGCTGAATCTCATGGTTTCCCTACACACCAAACACTGGCCACTCAGAAAGGCTTTCAGGAGATAATTCGGAGCAACAAGTCTGTTGCTCCTGAGACAAGTTGGATTGGAACCCTGCAGAGTCCTCTAGAAACCCTGTTCTAGTGCTCCTTATCGACACAGGGAAGATGTTGCTCACTGGCTGCAGTGTTTTGATCCTCTTTCCAGTTTCCTTCACTGCATGTAAATCCCTTGAAAGCTGACATTATCATCTCTTATGTAGCATTCTGTACACTAGAACTCCTCACACTAGTATCTCACACTAGCACCCTCACTTAGAACCCCTCACACTGGTTCATTTCACACTTGTACCCTCCACACCGGTCCCTCTTACACTTCTATCCCTCACACTAGTACCCCTCACACCTTCTTCCCTCCCACTAGCTATGGGTGAGGATAGGAAGCAGCCAAGAGTAGTCAAAGTATAACTCTCCTTTTCTTTCCTTTTCTTTCTTTTCTCTCTCTCTTTCTCTTTCTCTCCTTCTCTCTCTCTCTCTCTCTCTCTCTCTCTCTCTTTCTTTCTTTCTTTCTTTCTTTCTTTCTTTCTTTCTTTCTTTCTTTCTTTCTTTCTTTCTTCCCCCCCCCCCCCCCCCCCGGGAGTGGAGTTGTATAAGGGAACTAAATGGTAATGAAAAAATACAATGAAGGCCCTGGCTGGTGGCACAGTGGATAAGGTGCTGGCCTGCGAACCCAAAGGTTGCTGGTTCAATTCCCAGCCAGGGCACATAACCAGGTTATAAGCCAGGTCTCCAGCTAGGCCCATGGCTGAGGCAGGTGAAAGGCAACCAAACACTGATGTTGCTCTCCCTCTCTGCCTCTCTCCCTTCCCCTCTCTCTAAAAATAATAAATAAAATACTTTAAAAATAAAAATTAAAAAATAAACTTAAATTTTAGTTAAAAAAATACAATGAAGATTAAATCAAAAAATAAAATAAAACCTAGAAAGGTACAACTCTCAACATAAAAACCCAAAGTGGGTGGGAACTTTCAACCTGAAATGCACCAGGTAAGGACACTTCACTGATTATTTCAGCTCAGCCCTGTGAGGGAGCCTGTGCTTTCATAACAATGTGCTTCAGACCACATGAAGCCACAGAGCAGTCCTCCCATGAGACACAAACACAGAACAAATGCAGGTATCTTATATTAGCTGTAATCAACAAATGATCAAAATGGGCATGAGGATTAATTCAGCCTCAGAGAAGAGATGATGGTGTGGAATCAGGGAGAAGGGAATTCCAGAAGAGGGAATGGTATAGAAAGACTCATGGATGCTTATGATTGAATGCCTTCCCACTTTCAAATGTATAGAATAACATGTCAAAAGAAAAATAAATGCTCCTCTCTTTGCATCATCTGCCAACTAATAAGAAAGAAACTTCATCCTCTGAAAAACATGCTGCCTACTACATGATCTTGGATTTCTTTAAAGGGGTCTGGCTGGCTAGAAAATCCTACTAGAACTTCAGCAACCTCTAGGCTAAGACAGTCCTTCCTTGAAGAAAATCCTCATCAAATAATTAAATAACAAATTTTGAGCTAAGAAACACATTGGCATCTCTTTCAACACAAAATTTAGGAAGTCTATTCTTTGGGGTAAAATCTGTTAAATGAAGCACTAACATATACTTTGGAAAGTTACCATCTAGAAGGTCCTTCCAGAAATACCAGCACAACCTAAAGGTATTTAATCATGAAGTTATTTGGTAATGTGCATAATCATACTTCAGAAAACAATGATTCTAGAAAACAGTTCTATTGCCGCAGAACTCATTGTATGTCCATCAAGCTGAGTATGTGAGATCTCACCATGGTCCTTGTCCTCCTCAAGCTCACTGCCCAATGGAGAATAATGCATATTGCCTTGCTGACCATACTCTAAAATTACTTGCCCCAAGGAAGAGGAACTCTGAAATGCTCAGAGACATCATGGCATCTTGGCAGAAACATAATCGGACCATGTTTGAGATGCCATGCTTACCTCTCACAACCAGCAAGGTGTGACCAGAGGGCCAAGATCTGCACAAGTGGGCTTTGACAACAGGAGTCACCACGTTAGAGGTCAATGTGAGAGATCCAGAGAAGGACTAAAATGCAGGGAGAGGCAGTATGGGCCTGGGAACAGGAAAAAAGGTAGGACACCCACCTGGAGAAAGTTATGAGGGGATGAGAGTTGCCATGGGAAGAGAAATTTCTGAAGAGAGAGTGCCCCCCACCCCATTTCAGATGTAAAAAAGATATTTGGTAAGATATCATCATTGGTAGTAGCTACGCTACAGGGAGTTGAAAAATGAAGGGTGGAAAGTGGAGCAGCTCATGGACACAACCCTGAATACATTTTGAGGAGAAAGAAAGGGTAGCTGGCACCCCTTCTTTCACCCACATTAACTCAACAAAGATTTATTGAGAACGTTTTCCATGCCAGGAACTGACAACGTTTGGAGAATACATGGGACATGCATTTCCTACTGCTACATAACAAATTACCACAAATTTAGCAGCTTAATGTGATACCATTTTGTTCTGGAGGTTAGAGGTGTGACATGAGTCTCTAAAGACTAATGTCAAGGTGTGTCAGCAGGGCTGGTTCTCTCTGGAGGCTCCAGGAGGATTCATTTCCTGCCTTTTCCAGTTGCTGGGGGCCACCTAATTCTCTTGCCTTTAGCCCTTTCTTCATCTTTGCAGCCAGCACCTTTGAGTCTCTCTGACCCTTTTCCATCTGACCCTTTTCCATCATCACATCTCTCTCTCTGACAAAGCTGGGTAGGTTCTCTGCTTTTAAAGACCCCATGTAATTAGACTGGGCCTCAGGGATTATCCTGGGTAATCTAATATGAACTCCCATCTCCAAGTCCCTGCTGTTAATCATATCAGTTCTTTAAGGTGACACATTCACAAATGCAGGCAATTTTGAGATGGATATCTCTGGGCATTCAGCTGACCATACATGGACAGCAAAACAGCAAAACCAGCACAGCATGCAGGTACATTGCTGAATTCACACCAGCAAACAGTAAACTGCAACCACATGCATGTGATGGGGGAGGCTACAGGGCTAGGTGATCTGATATCAGATTTCAGAGGAGTGACAGAGAGCTAAGAGCTTGAAGTTAAGCTAGGGAGCATGAATCCTGAAGGCCGTTTTGTTGGATAAACAGGGAAGCAAGGGTCTGTGTGACAGTAAAAGAGGAGGATTAAGTGGGCACTTGGGGTTAATACAAAGGTCTGGGTTTGCCATTGGGGGAAATGGAGAGGCCATTGACTGAGGGCAGGAAATGAGCTGACCATCAGGCAAGGCTGGGCAGGACATACTTGTGGCGACCATGAGCTGTGTGTGCCACAGTGTGACTTTCTGTAACAGCAGAAGGCCACTCAGGCTGGGCAGGGAGTTTATTAGAACTTGATTGAGCAGGGGTGGGGTTTTGATAGGTGGAGAAGGGGGTGGATAGAGTGGTACCAATAAACTGTGGGGCCTGGTGACAATGGTTCAGGTACATCAGCCATCTAGGCAAACCAGAAAGAGAAGGAGACAGTAAATGGAAAATGTCTCCCAGGAGGGGCTGAAGTCAGCTCATGGATATATAACTGGGGTCAAAGGAAAGTTAGGTTTTGTCCTTGATTGTGTTTTAATGGGATGTGAACTTGCTCCTGCTCTCCTGTTGTCTCTGGGTGTGCGCACATGAATGAGTATGAGTTTGTGCATGTGTGAATGTGTGCATGCACATGAATGTTATATGCACATGTGGGTGGGCCTGTGACCGAAGAGATTCACATGTAAATTACTATTTACTCATGTGCACATGGGTGTGTGTGTGTGCTCATCCAAGCTCAGGGGAAAGGATGTGCTGTGGAGAGGGTGCCAGTTAGGCTTAGGGGGTGGTGAGAGCATGGCCAGGCAGAGCTGAGGGACACGACTCTAAAGAAAAGCCTTCTGCCCAGCTGGACTCACTAGACCCCCATATAAGTGGAGAGATTATTTCTGCAGAAGCATGCTCACATGTACACACACACACACACACACACACACATTTTGTTTTAGTCCAGCCAGTTCCTTCTGAAGGAAGGAGAAGTGGTAGCTGTGATCACTCGCAAAAGTAGCTGATCTCACCTTAGGTTCTAGGTAGGGGCAACTTTAAATGATGTGACAGAAGCTGGATTCTCCCCAAGAAGCAACACAGACTCCCATGATCCTGATCTTATATGCAGTTTTGGGAGGCACATAAGAGGTATGTTCTCCCAAGGAAGGGAGAGAGTGCAGGAGCCCAAGGCCATCCACATAAGTATGTTTAAATCATCATCACATCATGTCAGCTGGCCCTCTGGTGGCCAAAGCCACCCAGGCCCATGCAGGCTCTGCCTCGCGTCAGGGAATGCTGCAGGTCATGTGACAGAAGGCAAGTTGGGAACAGTAACAAATCTACCACCATTGAGAGGAACTTCAGAGCCCCCAAAGGTTCTCTGGTTGTTTCAGCCCAGATAGCACCCTCTGCCTCATAGGCCTAGAGAGTGAGTCAGCACTCTCTATTGCCTCCTCCTGACTTTTCTAGAGCAGAAAGTGTGCTGTTGCTGGGCACGAGGCTCCTCAGACATGTGCGGATCACAGCTGGGATCCTGCTCCTAAAACAGTATCTCACCCATAGCAGAGGTTGAAAATCCTTGACTGGGTGAAGAATTACCCAAAAAAAGGTTTCTGAGGTTTCCACACTGTCTACTTTTAACCACCACCAAAAGCTAGAGCATGCGTTTAGATGGAGTTCAAATGCCTCCTGAGTACATCAGAGAACTCGCTAATGCCTTTGAGACCCAAGCAGAGGATTTACTGAAAAGCCCAGATAATCAGAACTCCTGAGTAATGGCTGCTGGGCTGCTGACCACACACAGGGCCTCGTGTGCAGTGACCCCTGCACAGGATTTGAAGGAGAGAGAGGTGAGGCTTTTTCCCTTTTTATCAACCCAAGAACAGGGATGACCTCAGGCACTAACCACTGAATTTCTTACATGCTGTCTAAATGTTACAAAATCTTTCCCTCTGACATCACTTGATACATCTCTCAATGAAGTCCATACCTACTGTTTTCATCTGTTTAGCAGAAAGTCACCCAGCTCCTGGATTTTCCTCCCTGCTGAGTTGAACAATGAGGGATTTTTTTTCCATCATTTTCATTATTTCAAACATTTTTTACAAGCTTGATTTAAAAAGGGAAAATTCCCCACCATATTTTCAGTCTGATTATCAGATGATGGTGGACAATAGATTGATAAGAGTCATTCAAAGAGATACAAGCTCTTGTGTATAACAGCTCCTCCAATTATCAGACACTACTAAACTATTATTGATCCGCTCACATTGGGTGATAACTGAGCATTTGCCACTTCTTTAAAGTGCTGTTAGCTAGAGTCTCCTGTCAATGAAAACGCAGTAGATTTCCTTTAAACACAGCTCAATACAATAAATAGCACACACTGAAAGTTCAGAGTTCTGTAATCTCGGTGAAACAAATAACTACTCCGCACAAACATACAGACTTTCTTGTTGCTAAATGGTTTATTACAAAACTGGCACCCAAGGAGGTCATTTAATACGTAACCTTAGCTACCACCCAGTGATGCACTTAAGGATAAGTATAGTTCACTCCCTCTGCTTTCAGCGGTTTAAAAATAGGGATAGAGACATGGGGGTGGAAAGTGGGAGGTGGTAACCACAGTGACAGTTGTTAACTGTTAGAGATGGATTCCTTATAACCCTTGGCAATACCCTTCCAGCATTGGTGCTGCAGATACTGGTTTTGGAGTAGTACTGCAAGATTTGCTTAAGGATGGGGCCACTGGGCTGAGTGCCGGTCAAATAAATATCTCTGTTAGGCTGAGTTGATAGGCTGTTGTTGCAAAACATGCTGATCTGTGAGTGCTTCTCTCCTGGGTATTTTGTTTGATAGTGACAAATAGGTGCTATTCTCCTGATGGGCCAAGCTTTTGTTGTAGGTCCAGGGCAAACTCAAGAACATAAACCAAGGAAATTGACCAATAAGGCAATCAGCACAAAACTGCAAAACTAATCTCTTTGCACCATCAGTAGTTAGCCAAAGGGCTGACCACTGAGACTTGGGGTCAGGTCGGATGACCTGAGAAGTCAATGAAAACTAGTTTCTGTTTATTTTTACCATATTTTCTCTAACTGAATGGTTTCACAATTTATTGTACCAAAATAAAAGCATATAATTTATTCAAACAAAAGCATCATCATCATTCTAGAGCAAGGAATCTGCTCAGTGGATCCCTATGCCCCTAGCTCACCCACCCTACCACTAGGCATATCTGGCAGTTGTGTTTTCAGCAAATGTAGAAAAGAGCTGTTGTTGGGAAGATGAAGACCTCTAACAATTCCATAGATGTTGGGGCTCTGAAGAGAAATGGGGGTGGGTATTAAGGTAAGAGGGATGGGGTGAAACTAGAGGTTAAAATGAATTTTAAGATTAGTCATCACTGAGTTTCCTAATAACATCTGATTTTCTCTTCATTAATCCAGTCAACACACATTTATTTGTTAGGGTCACAGAAGGTTCAAACTTATTTAGCATCACTGCTCAATGTCTCGCAGCTGAGCAGTGAAGCTAAACAAGTAAGAGGGTAAGATGATGGGATAGAGGAACAGGGTGTGCTAGAAACTTTGCAGAAGGCCTAGGGGTGTCCAGGGGCCCCTATAGAGGAACACACTTGAGTTAGGCCACTTGCGTGGGGTATAGCACCTGAGAAAGCATGAAGGAGAAGCAGATGCTGCCTTCAAGAGCCTGCAGGCAGGGACAACACATCGTTGTGCACTATGTTTGTGGCAGCACTGTTCACACCAGCCAAAAGTGAAGATGACCCAAGTGTTCATCAACAGATGATAGATCAGCAAAATGTGGTCTATCCATACAATGGAATATCACTCAGCTTTAAAAAAGAAGGAAATTCTGACACATGCTACAACATGAATGAACCTTGAGACATTACATTGAGTGAAATAAGCCACTCACAAAAGGACAACTGTTGTATGATTCCATTCATATGAGGGACTGAAAGTCATCGTACCCATAGAGACAGAAAGTAGAAGGGTGGGTGCCAGGGGCTGGGGGAGGGGAAATGGGCAGTTAGTGCTTAATGCAGGGCAGAGCTTCAGTTCAGGAAGATGAAAACATCCTGGAGATGTATGGTGGTGATTGCTGCACAACAGAATGAATGTGCTTAGTGCCCCTGAACTTTATACTTAAAAATAATTAAGATGATAGATTTTACATAATGTGTATTTTGCCACAATTAAAACAAAACAAAACAAAAATCTGCAGGCAATCTAGGGTGGCAAGAGGCTGAGTGAGAAAAGTGGAAGAGCTCTTTCATTTTGTTTGCACTATGCATTTTTTGCAGGAGGCAGGTTTAAGGAGGAAGGGACGTAGCCAAGTTTGCACCTTTCAAGAATGGCTCTGACATCTGACAGAGGACCTATAGAGGGGACTGGCTAAAAAGTAGAGATGCTAGGTAATTCTGGACTGTCAAAGATAGTGATACCCTGAATTTGAGCAACACCTGTGTGGTCCTCAAGGCGGCAGCAGGAGTGGAGGGGGTCAGTGGGAGTCCCAATGCAGATATGACACATAGGCCATGCCAGACTCTAGGTCCCCTGTGAGAACACAGGACAGTAAGAAAGATAGTCATGCCCATGTTTAAATCCTGACAGTCTATGAGGAGGGAACATGCTCAAGAAGAGGCTTTAAGGAAAATCTTTCTTTGTTGTGGGGTAAAAGGACACAGCTGTCAGAGATGGCACAATCTCTAAGTACCCTTTTCTCCACAAAAGCTAAGGAGAAACATGGCTACTTCCCCAATTACTAACCTAAGCACAAAGGTGTTCAAACACTTTCACCTGGATTATGTAAGATGCATCACCAAAGATAAAGGAGCCCCATTGCTGAATTCTCCCAGATTTGGGTGCCATTAAGCAGAACCAACATAGCCTAAGAGAAGAGAGTGATAATTGTGGGTATGAGGGAGGGAACAGCTGATTGTAGAGTCAGACAACTCTGGGTCCAGAGGTTCACTTTGCCATTTATCATCTGTATGACCTTGGACAAGTCCTATAATCTCTCTGTGTTTTGGCTTTCAAATTTGAAAACTGGGTTAAATGACATGGCTATCTTACAGAAGTGTTGAAAGAGTATGTTTAAAATTGAGCCAGGCTCATGGTGAGCAACAAATACCATAAGTGGTGCTGTCATCATTATTGGTGATTCTGATCAACCTCTCTGAGCCTCATTTCTTTTAGCATTCATCCAAATGAAGTCTGAAAACATCTGAGGAAAATGCTTGATACACAGTGGATAGTTATGACAGAAGCCTTCCCTGGCAAGTAATAAAATCTGCCTGTTATCACTTTTAACTACTGACCTTACATAATGAAATAACAGCAGTCAATACGGACCCAGTCTTAACTAGGTGTTGAGTGTCATGGAAAACATATTCCACATTTTAACCTCAGTTTCTGCTAACAGCAGTCCTCTGAGGTGAGAACCTACTATTAATCCCTTTTTATTGGGGAAGCAATAGCCTTAAAGATATAAGGATTGACCCACTGTCCCTCATTCAGTAGAAGGTGGAGCCTGACTTTGGCCAGATCAGTTACCTGGAAAGGCAGAACAGCTAGAGTCTAGAGTCCTTTATAAGTTAGTATACCAGCTCTGAAACAAGCATGTGACTAGCTTAAGGGTGGGTGTCCTTATATGTGGACTAGAGAAGGAACCAGGATCTGATCAGTGGAATCAACCAAACAAACAGGAGCTCAGCCATTAGGAACAATCATAACCCAACTAGCCCTGGCTCAAGTTTTTCACATATCTTAGTGAGGAGAACCATATAATAAAAAAACAGCTTCATTCTAACAGGAAAGAAAGAAAATCTTACAATGTCTACATACTTACAGGTATTAGATTGATCCAGTCATCATTTTGTAGGTCAAAAGAGGTCAAATATTTCACAGAGAAAATAGAAGGAAGGAAATCATCAAGATCAGAGCAGAATTATAAAACTTAGAGACTCAAACTACAATTCAAAGAATCAGTAAGTCCAAGAGCTGGTTCTTTGAAAAAATAAACAAAATCGACAAGTCTTTAACCATACTCAGCGAGAAAAAGAGAGAGAGGACCCAAATAAACAGAATCAGAAACAATAGAGAAGAAATCATAACTGATACTGAAATAGAAAGGATTGTAAGAAATTACTACAAACAAATAAGAAATGTGACATCCTGGGTGAAATGGACACATTTTTGGAAATGTATAGTCTACCAAAACTGAATCCAGAAGAAGCAGAAAACCTGAATAGACCAATAACAACTAGTGAAATTTAAGAAGTAATCAAAAATATCCCAAAGCACAAAAGCCCCAGACCAGATGGCTAGGCTACACAGGTGAATTCTACCAAACATTTAAAGAAGAACTAACTCCTATCCTTCTCAACCTATTCCAAAAAATCCAACAAGAGGGAAGACTCCCGAACTCTTTCCAAGAGACCAATATTATTCTAATCCAAAAACAAGGTCAAGACACAACTAAGAAAGAAAACTATAGGCCAATATCTCTGATGAACATAGATGCTAAAATTCTCAACAAAATATTAGCCAACCAGATCTGAAATACATTCAAAAGATCATACACCATGATCAAGTGGATTTCATCCCAGAGATGCAAGAATAGTAGAACATTTGCAAATCAATGAATGTAATACACCACAAAAACAAAATGAAAGACAAAAACCATATGATCATTTCAATAGATGATGAAAAAGCATTTGATAAAGCACAGCAACCATTTATGATAAAAACCCTCAGCAAAATGAGAATAGAGGGAGCATACCTCAACATCATAAAGGCCATCTATGAGAAACCTGAAGCCAACATTATACTCAATGCACAAAAACTAAAAGCTTTCTCCCTAAGATCGGGAACACGATAAAGCTGTCCACTTTCTCCATTTCTGTTCAACATCGTTTTGGAAGTTCTAGCCATAGCTATCAGAGAACAAAAAGGAATCAAAGGTATCCAAATTGGAAAGGAGGAAGTCAAACTGTCATTATTTGCAGATGATATGACAGTGTACATACAATACCTGATAGACTCCACTATAAACTTACTTGGCCTAATAAGCAAATGTGGCAAAATAGCTAGTTATAAAGTCAATATTCAGAAATCAAAAGCATTTTTGTATACCAATAATGAAGCATCAGAAATAGAAGCTAGAAAACAAATCCCATTTACCATAGCAACAAGAAAAATAAAGTACTTAGGAATAAACTTAACCAAGGAGGTAAAAGACCTGTATTCAGAAGACAATAGAACAGTGAAAAAGAAATTAAGGAAGATACGAATAAATGGAAACATATACCATGTTCATGGATGGGAAGAATTAACATCATTAAAATGTCCATACTACCCAAAGCAATCTATAGATTCAATGCAATCCCAATTAAAATACCAATGACATATTTCACAGAGATAGAAAAAATACTTCAAAAATGTATACAGAGCCAAAAACACCCACGAATAACCACAGCAATCTTGAAAAAGAAGAACAAGGTAGGAGAAATCACAATATCAGACATCAAATTATACTACAAGGCTAGTGTAATCAAGCCAGTGTGATACTGGCATAAGAATAGACATTAAGACCAATGGAAAAGAATAGAGAGCCCAGAAATAAACCCAGGACTCTATGGTCAATTACTATTTGACAAAGGGGAAAGGAACATCAAATTGAGTAAAAACAGTCTCTTCAATAAATGGTGTTGGGAGAACTGGACAGCAGCATGCAAAAAAATAAAACTAGACCACCAACTTACACCATACACCAGAATAAACTCAAGATGGATAAGGGACTTAAACATAAGCAGTGCCATCATAAAGGTCCTGAAGGAAAATATAGGCAGTAAAATTTCAGATATCCTACACTGAAATATGTTTACTGATACTTCTCCAAGGGCAAAGTAAATAAAAGAACAAATAAGCAAATAGGACTATAGCAAACTGAAAAGTTTCTCTTCAGCTAAAGAAAACACCAGCAAAATTCAGAGGGAACCAACTGTATGGTAGGACATATTTGCCAATGATATCTCAGACAAAGGTTTGATCTCCAAAATATATAAAGAATTTATGTGACTCTACACCAGGGAGACAGACAGCCCAATTAAAAAATGGGCAAAAAGGCCCTGGCTGGTAGCACAGTGGTTAAGGCGCCGGCCTGCGAACCCAAAGGTCACAGGTTCGATTCCCTAGCCAGGGCACATAACCAGGTTGCAAACCAGGTCTCCAGTCAGGTCTGTGGCTGGAGGCAGGTGAAACACAACCATACATGGATGTCTCTCTCCCTCTCTGCCTTTCTCCCTTCCCCTCTTTCTAAAAGTAATGAAATAAAATCTTTAAAAAAAAAAAAAAATGGGCAAAAGACCTGACCAGACAACTCACTGAGGGAGACATACAAAGGGCCCAAAGGCATATGAAAGAATGCTCAACATCACTAGTGATCAGAGATGCAAATTAAAACCACAATAAGATACCACCTCACACCTGTCAGAATGGCAATCATCAACAAATCAACAAATAACAAGTGTTGGCAAGGATTTGGGGAAAAGGGAACCCTGGTACACTGTTGGTAGGAATGCAGGCTGATGCAGCCACTATGGAAAACAGTATGGAGTTTCATTTAAAAACTAAAAATAGAACTGCCTTTTTTTGGGTCTATACCCAAAGAACCCTGAAACACCAATTCATAAGAACCTATGTACCCCTATGTTTATAGTAGCGCTATTTACAATAGATAAATGCTGGAAGCTGCCTAAGTGCCCATCAGTGGATGATTGGATCAAAACACTTTGGTATATTTACACAATGGAATACTACACAGGAGAAAGAAAGAAGGAACTCCTACCCTTTGCAACAACATGGATGGAACTGGAAAACTGGAAAATATTATGCTTAGTGAAATAAGCCAGTCAGTGAAAGACAAATACCATATGATCTTACCCATTACAGGACAATAGTGAGCAAAACAAACAAACAAGCAAAACAGAACCAGATACATGAATACAATGAATGGATCTTCAGTGGGCAGAGGCAAGGTGGGAAGGGGGAGGAGGAGGCAAAGAAGGGGAGTAGTTTAGTTAAGGGAACTAGTATGGAAGAACCACAGACATAGACAACAAGTGTGATTGACTCTGGGGAGGAGTGGATGGGTAGGGATGGGGACCGAAGGGAGTAAAAATGGGATGGATGTAATGGAACAATAATAAAATTAAATTTTAAAAATAAATTAAGAGGTCAAGTATTGCCAATTCTACAACTTCCTAGCTGTATCTACTATGTATTAATAAATTATTAAATTAATTCCATAGTTCAAATCCAGTTCTTCCATTCAAATAGGTTTTTATCACCTTCCCCATTTGAATATAAAATAAATATCTTGAAGCATTTTCATTTGAAATCTAGACAGGATGAGGGTGATAAGGAAGCCAAACCCTGCTATCTAGGGCCTGACTTAATAAGGAAATTAAGTTTTCTGGAGCTAATACAATCAAACTAAATACAGTTCTACAAGGTGAACTCCACCCCCTCCAAAAAACAATGCAATAGCACTTATGTGCAGCCCTCTAAGAGAAATGGCCCTCACAGAGATATGAAACAAGTCTGCATGATGTTCACACATGTCTCTCATATTGCTTTTGAGGTTCCTTTGGTAAATAGTGTCTTCAACAAGCTTGATTTAATAGAGAAAGTAAGACATACCTACTCCAGCTCAAGAATCTCCATATAGCAGAAAGAAAGAACTTGTACCCTTTGCAACAACATGGATGGAACTGGAGAGTATTATGCTTAGTGAAATAAGCCAGTCAGTGAAGGACAAATATCATATGATCTCACCCATTACAGGACAATAATGAACAAAACTAACAACAAGCAAAACAGAACCAAATAAATGAATACAGTGAAGAGGCTTTCAGTGGTCAGGGGGAAAGGGGTTGGCAGGTGGGGGGCGGGGGGGAGTTGCGGCAGAGGCAAGGAAGGGGAGGAGCTTAGACAAGAATCAAGTATAAAGGAACCATGGACATGGACAACAGGTGGGATTAACTTTGGGGGGAATGGGTGGGTGGGGAGGGGGACAGAGGGGAGCAAAAAGGGGATGGATGTAATACAACAACAATAAAATTAAAAAAAAAAAAATCTCCATGCAGCAAGCACCTATGAAGAAATCTGTAGAAATACATACGTACATTTTGCTCCACCTGTATTATATGCTATTCTGAATGTTTTGGCTTAAGTACACATACTGCTAATATTAAAAAGCAAATTAATGAATGATGATCATTTTTTAGCTTTAACATTTTCTGGGGGGGGGGGGGAACTATACACTTCCTGCACTTCCAAAAATCTTTAATTCTTGGGGATTAACTGAATTGAAAATAAAAGAAAGTATATCTTACTCTAAATGAGTTTAGGGAAGTGGGAGTGTGGAGCTGAGCAGGTGCAGGAAGATGAGTGACTAATAGAGGTAAGAGAAGGGAACTTTAAAATGACTAATTTGCATCTGTGCTTATTCTCACTGAAATAGGTGCTATGTTGTTAAGTGCTCCACCTAGTGCAGCCAAGAAAGAGGCAGACAGAAAACCGTATGTTTATAACAGAAATGAGCCTTCTTAAGCAAAGGGTCATACAGATATTTTGCTGGCAATAAAGAATAGCTGGAAAAGAACTAAGTTGAAAAAAATAGAGCTTTCTGGAATGACTCATATAGAACCATCTCAGAATTGAAAGATGAAAGCAAAGGCTCTGACACTAACTAGCTATTCAACAAAAGCCAAGTAGGTTCAGGAGCCTCTGGGGCCTCTGTTGTACCCACAAAGGAATGAGATTTACAGAAAAGCAGGAAGGTATTTCCCCTAAGTCAAGCCTTCTAATTTAACAGAATCTCAATATTTACTTGTCACTAAGTGACACATGAATTTCTGAAAAACACCTGACCAGGCCTCACTTGTGCAAATACCATGCTAGCAGGCATAGCTATTGTACCCTGACAAAGTCTCGGGCACAGGCCTGTTATCTAGGGAGAGCCAGCAAGTGTTACAATTCCCTTTTATCACTGATGATCAGAAGTCACAGTCTAAGCTTCCTGAGCTATAAAGAGAGACCAGGAATGGGCAAAAGAAAAAAAAATCACTCCATAGAACCCAAACAAACAAACAAACAAAATCCCAGAACTCTACCTTATGCAGAAACTCTCTCAGGTGTCGTTCCGTCCTAATGGTTCATCATGGTGGGGAACACATAAAGAGGTCCCCTCCTACCTGGGCTTTCATCCATCTGGGGCCTTGCTTACACCCCCCAGCTTCCCAAATCCCACCCATCCTTCAGGGCCCAGCTCAAATCCCACATCTTCCATTCAATTTTCTCTAGTCAGAATCACAGGATGCTAAACTGAGAAAGGAAATTAGAAGGAGCTCCATTCACTCTACCATTTCACCAAATCATAAGTTTTGACATTCTTTACTATGTGCAGACACTGTGTAAAGTGCTTTATAGAAGATAACTTGAAATCCTCAAAATCCCTGGGAGATCAGTATTAGTATAACCCCTATTTTGCCAATGAGGAAATAAGGCACGGAGAGATTAAGGTGATTCAGCTAAGGCTACACATCCAAGACATTGAAGAGACAGAATTCCAACCCAGAGAGTCTGTTCTGGAATCTGGGCTATTTCCTTGTCACCCACCAAAGAGGCTGTAGTTTAGAACCCAAGTCTCCAGACACCACCACTCCCTGCCTCTCCCTGGCTTTATCTTCCCAACAAAGTGATGCTTCTCTTTTAAACACCTGTGTCCATAACTAACTGCATAACCATGCTATAAATAACCTGCACTATCAGTGATGTCTATTTTATTACCTTATGCTGTTAAATACTTATGACTACATAATTGACTATGTAGACCTCACCTCTGGGACAGATAACCTAGCAAAGGACTCTTATGCCATTTCTGGGTACAAGAACCAGCCTTGGAGATATAATTTAAATGGCATGTTATATGACTAACAGGTCATTTCAAAGGATTAGGGGATTTCTCTTTGCAGAACTATTCCAGCCAGTAAATGGGACTAGGCTAACAGACTCAGAACATCAGCACTTTGTAACCCTGAATGGATATAGGCCTCAGGAAGAATGACTACAACATCACAAATTCAGAGACAGCCAAACAGTATGCCCCCACTGATGGAAGAATGCATCACCACCACCTACGAAACAACCTTGCCAAAAGTTTTAACCTAACTCTGATCAAGCTACCAGGGTTTCTCAATCTCAGCACTATTGATATTTTGGGTACAATATCCTTTGTGTTGGGAGCTGTCCTGTGCATTTTAGGAAGTTGGGTGGCATTCTTCCTTCTTCCCACTAAATTCCAGTAGCACTACCCCCAGTGGTGACAACCAAAAATGGCTTCAGACATTGCCAACTGTCCCCTGTGCAGTACTGACAATCTTCATTGAGAACTTTTGTATTCAACTACCAATTTGGGGGAAACACAGGGGATAGAAGAAGAAGCTAAACACACCATGGAGATGCAATCAACAAAATCCAAACTGTGGGAAACTCTACAGAACAAACAACTTGATTTCCTCAATACATGAATAGCAAGGGAGAAAAACACAATGATGGAGAAAATTTTCAGATAAAAACAGACTGAATTGTAAGATCTTATTTTTATGTTGACTCAAACAAAAGCTATTAAAAATGATAGTCAAAGACTATTGGAAATTTGAACACTAGATATTTGATGATAAGGAACATTGCTAGCTTTTTAGATGTAATAATGTTTATTGTTATTATTACTACAAGATTAAAATTTGTCCTTGTACTTTAAAAATACAGACTAACATGCTTACAGATGAAAGAATATGACATCTTGGATTTGTTTCAAAAATATGAATTGGGGTAATGTGAGGAGTATGGGTAACACAAGATTGGCCATAAATGGCTAATTATCACCACAGGGTGAATCACAAGTACAGGTTCACTATACTGTTCACTCTCTTTTTATTTCTTTGACATCTTATGTAAGAAAATGTTAAAAGTTAGGAGGGCTTTTAACAGTAAATAATGTCCTGGAAAATATGTTGTGAAAGTACCAGGCCTTGGTGCCCAGCACTGTGTGTGCCTTACAAACAGTAGGTGCTTGACAGATGGTAGAGATTGGTCTATTAAAGCATGGACCTTTGTTAGATACTCAGAATGACTTCCATGACCCACTCTAGGGGTGGGCTTTCCAAAACAAAAACCAGTGGTGCACATGAGCAAATTGGATATATACTTTAGAATGTCATCAAATGAAACTAAAGTGAGAATCCAATGTTGCATCCTTTTGCTGAAATGCAAAATAGCCCTGGGAAAAACTGTGGGAGGAGAGACCAAAAGACCCTCAGGTAGGACATCTTGAGGGGTCCTTTACACCCCTCCTCTGAGGCCAAATGTGCTCACCTTCAGGTAAGTATCCCTATTGTATACCTGCACCTTCATCCTGCTTCATGATACTCCCGGTTATTATTCAGTGTCTCTCTTCCCTACATGACTGGGAAGATTACCCTGAAGTTGGGAATTGTATTGGTCCTGTTTGCTACTTTACTTCTGGGACTTGACACTGGGTACGTGCTCAATGAGCACCGCTGAATGAATGGATGCATGAATGAGGCCCTGCTCAGAAGCTCAATAAAGATGAAGCCAGAGGTGAAGCAAGCAGAGTCTAAAGGCCATTTATGTCCACAGAAAGTTTTCAACTTCAAGAAAATACCCGATGTAGGTTCCTAAGTCAAAATTTTAATATTGAACTGTTATTAATGTTTCTTTCTTCAGAAGCATTACAGCATGCCTAGACAATTATATATTTTAATTGATTGATTTGAAAGAGAAAGGAAGGGAGGAAAGGAGTGGGAGGGGAGAGAAACATTGATTTGTTGTTCCACTTATTTATGCATTCATTAGTTGATCTCTGTATGTTCCCTGACCAGGGATCGAACCTGCAACCCTGGTTCATTAGGATGATGCTACCCAGCCAGGGTCAACAATTATATTAATTTATATGGTGCCCTCATTTATACTTAAAATTTTATTAATACCTTATAAAATATGGTTAATGCATGTTTTAATTGAAAATTTCTTAGAACAAAATATCCCTCTGTGGAGGCTTTCTCTCCCTTACTGCCTATAGAGACAAGCCTATCCACCTCCTATAACTTAATACATTGCCACTCGCTGGTGGCCCCATTCACATTTATAGGCTCATAATAGGGAGGAGCTGGCCAACTCCAGCAACATCTGAGCAAATTCACTCTTCGAATAAGACCCGTAGCAGCCAACTTGCTGTCTCAAGCATGTACAGGCAAGACAACCCAGGGATCAGGGATGGGGAACACTCTGGGTTAGGAGTCTGAGGACCTGATACAGTTCTAGTTGGACTACTAAGCATCTGTTGATTTCAGGGTTTTCTGGGCAAAGTAATCATTCCAGCCCCTTCTTACTTTTAAAGCACTACAACTGTTTGCCCCAGGAAGCTTCACAGACATTATATGCAGGGTGGGAATTTGGTTCCTATCATAATGATTCAGGTTCAGCATCCACCTCACACTTTGAGGATGGTGGGTTCACTTGTCTTTTTGATGCTTCTTCATTGTTTGCAGACCCCACTTTCAGGGTGATCTGGAGACCTGAGTTGCTGCTGCCTAAGAAAATCCACACATGAAGCCAACTCTCAGGCTAAACATCATCAGGACAAGAAGTATTGGAAATTGAATATACCTGGTTGACTTGCAATCCTACCAGTATGCCTGGTGGAAATAGCAAATAAAGCAGGGTGAATAAAGGTAGAATTAGAAACTAAACTAAAATCACAGCAGCATTGGTATTCACTAGAAATAGCATTTGTGACTAGCCCAGCACAGCTCGGAGAAGGTAGGTGAATTGATAACAGAGCTCATCTTGACACCTTTCTCCTCTTAGTACAGCCTGGGAAGGCCACATCACACAATTATAAGCATCATTCATTAGTACCACATCACAGATGACACCATGAAAGAAATGACAAATTAGCAATTTCATGGCACCAGCATAATACTATCATTTATATCACAAAGTCAGCAAAATCAAGCCCCCAATAACTCAGCTCACCATTCTCACCCAAGACTGGCCATCAATACGGTTTTATGTGCCTTGTACTAATCACTAAAATCAGATAATATGCAAGGTTAATGGCTGCAGACAGTCTGGGAAAATATCCAAGATCTGATAAGGACACCCCCACATTATTGCAGTTCCCTGCATCTATATCCCAACCAAGAATAAACGAAGGATGGAAATCGATGGTTTAGGCAGTTGTAATACATCTCCCTGTGTAACATGTAAATTGGCCCTTCATTTGCCCATTCACATTTCAGTTAATAAATAGTTCAGACACAGGCCACCCTGATAGTGAAGGAGTATAACCATTGTACACCCGTCACCCCCCTAGAGATTTATGCTGCTACAGCACAAGGGGCCCTGGCCAAGCCTTTCCAATTACCTCACCCATCTCTTAAAAGAAACAGAAAGAGTATGCACTGAGTTCTGATGAGGAGTTTAATATCTATATATATCAAACCCTCAAAACTGGGAGCTGCACTTGCTTCTTCGAGCAAAGCATTTTTATTGAACAGTAACTAGACAAAGCCCAGCTTAGGGCCTCTTTGTCTTACTATCGACTATGGGGTGAATGTGGAGCCCCCATAGACTGCATTTCCCCTGGTGCACACTTGGTGACACTTGGCAACACCCCTAGCAAGACCTGGGAAAACTTCTATGATTTTCCACATTTGATTATGGTGTAAAATTTCCCCAGGATCCTTCAGAGGCACTGAAGAAACTTCCCATCAATGATACCTGGTTAATTTTGGCATGTTCCTCTTGAAAAAGACAGTACCAGTTTGCAAATACACCTCCTTTGGTACAATGCACACAGGCAAAATCATCCCTAAGTGACAGATTCTAGCCTTGGCAATGTGTTTTTCTTCAAATTCAAGTATGCATTTCTGAATCCCAATATAATTACTACAATTTACCTTCTCAAACCAAAATAAAGCACGCTGGCAATGTGTTTAATTTGTAACTAAACTACTAAATGCAAATGCAGAGTTGGCAGCTTGGCTATGGCAGCCTTTGGGGGAGTTTATCTCACCCGTGACAGTTAGAAAGACACTCTCCTAGGACCGTGAGTTTTGACAGTCCCTCCAACAAATGAAAAATCGCTGGGTCCTGCTGCCTTGCTAAGACTCGTGCTCATTCTTCAGTGCATTCAAGCCAGCACTTGGAGCCACACACTCTTGCAGGCAAGATGCCGGCAGCTTATTTTCCTGCAGCTCAGAGTGATCACAGCCCTCTGTTGGAGAAAGTACAGTGCAAGGCAGCCGTGGGCACTCCCCCACTATGTTTTATAAAGCAGATACTCTGGCAAAAGGCACCCTTCCATTGCCAAGTGTGATGGGAACAGAAGAGTAACTGAATCAGACATCCCCAGGTCTGACTCTCCCAGCGAGAGTGAAGTGATGCACACCTAGCTATTGCTCTCTCTCTCTCTCCATGGGCTAGGTGCCAGGCACCATGCAAAGCCTGGGTCTTTGATCAGCCATCCTTCCAGGCACTCATGGCACCTTGGGATACGGGGCAGGTAGCCCAATATGATCCAAATTCTAGTAAATTCCCAAGGGGCAGTGAGATGGGAGAAGTGAATGCTGCCTGGAAGTGAAGGAAAAAAGAAGACAGTGAAAGAGGCTTTCCTAAAGAAGCCAGAGGTATATTTGAAAAGGTGGTTGGTTTCCCCAGATGAAAAGGTGAGAGAAAGACCAGGCCACCCTGAGAGGCCTGGCTTGCACCCAGCATAGCAGGCAGGTGGGATGGTCACATCGCAGACCTATAGGACCCCATCCTAACAAATCCCACCTAAACCAACTCCACAGTAAAGCCATTGTTGCATTTTAGTCAACATATTTTTGTGGATTAGAATAAAAGGAACATTTTTAATATGTTCCTAGCACATGGGTTCTCAAGTCCCTGTTATATAGACTGGCCACCCCAATATGAGATATGCATTGGTTACAGTTGTTTGCTTACTATGCACATGGATAAGACTATTCAACAGGACAATGCCATGCCTGGACATCAGGAAAGGCTGCAAACCTTTGGTACCTTTTGATGCATTTAAATAAATAAATAAATAAAGGCCATTTACCCACTGTATCCTCTAGAAAACAAGAGGAAGAAAAAGGAAATCACATTTTTTCCTTTGTTATAGATTTGGACTTCCTTATTTATGTCCTTTTATAGAACTTACCAGTGAAGCTTCTGCTTAGGGAATTTTGGGGCACCCCCTTGTTATACCTACAAGATTATAAAAGCTATGATCTGCCTCAGGTGCAGCTCACAGATGGCATCTTAGCTGAACCCCAGCATTTAGCTTACTCAGCTCTAGGTAAAGTCATTCTCATCCTGGCCCTTGACTTTCAAGCTTTCCTCCCCCTAACCCTCACAATGCAGTGGTCTGGCTTAGACCTCATAGTCACTGATTCGAGTCTTTTCCCGAAGAAGAAGAGGAGGA